>QNGE01004594.1:13404-58724 GCA_008508345.1 Paragonimus westermani
TTTAGTGCGTACGTGCACTAACTTAACGTTTCCTCAAGTGTACGCAGAAATACCAGACGCGAAATGAAAATACAAATAATTGCGAGACCGAAAATATATTATGCGATAATTACAATTGGTCTCGATCAGCGCTAGGCGACACCGATACGCGAAACAGCTAGGGAGGATGAGGATCCGACAGTCGAGCGCCCGAGCAAGCCGGAGAAAGCGTGTGTCGCGCTAGGCGCGCATACGCCGACAAGCATGCCAACAAACAAACGCGACCTCATGCATGAGGCAGACGGCAGGCAAAGATCCTTAAGGTCCTATGTACAATGTGAGCTAAGATTTTGGGAAGGATTTTACACATCGCACAGTAGGCAGACCCGGGGGTATCTCCAGGTCACTACAACCGAAACACCATTTTTGTTGTGGAATTTTCTAACGATATTTACAAGGTTTTCGGCGAATAACCCCAATTTCCACAGGCTGCTGCCACTTGGCGATGGGCAGTGTGTAGATTCGATAGGTGGTATGTTCCACGTAACTCTACGCTAACTGTCTAGTATGTTCTGATGAGGCGATTGCGGCGCTGCAGAAACAAATGAACGACACAGGCCGAAGTTTGTTGCGTGCCGGTAGTCTGTTAAGAGTGACCATGCATTGAGGAGGTTTCAGTCGTGTTCTCTTTGTAGTGCTTCAGCCACTTTGCCCAAAGCAGTCGAACATAAACTGCGCCGGCGAAAAATAGTAGGTAGGCAGTTAGAAAGGTGAAAGCGCCCGCCGTTTGCAAACTACTGCGCGAATGAAGCAAGTGACATCATGTTCATATCAGGCTGAAATGAAAGCATGCATGTAGAGAAAACGAGCAAAGTGCATGGTTGTACCCGGATCCCCAGGGAAGCCACTTGGTCTTTGCTGGCTACATAATCTCCGACTGTGTTGCATATGACGGTCTTCCTGCGGTTACCAATGTATACTTGGCGCTCGACAGTGTCATCATATTTCAAATACCTTTTTTTATGGCACGCCTTATACCCTGACTTTTTTTTCTAAACATACAAAGGCGACGAGAGTTCATTTTAAAGGACACAATATTGCTGTCAACAACTATCACTGCTTTTGGAAACAAGAGTTTTACGGGATTTATGTGTATTTGGTAGGTGGTAAAAAGGGTTTTTAACAGGGAGACAGCTGTACATTTGCTATTGGCTCTCGGGTGGTAAGAACGACACTCCGGCACAGAATGGTGGTTCATCTGCCAAACAACCAGGTGGTTGACACCAGAGTCGCAAAAGGCATGTTGGTCACTTTTTGAAGCAATATGCACAAGCGGTAGGATGATTTCTTTTTGTATGAAAAGGGGCATCACTGGAGGCAGGTAATTCACATACATTCCTGCACAAGTTTAACCCTATTGTCTACTACTGTTATATCGCTGATCATAAAGTTTTAAGCGTGTCATTATTAGTTGAAGATTCACCGTGTTGTGATGCGTGCAAGTTTGAGTCTGATTACTCCAGAACCCGTTGGCTGTCGCCGAAATTAAACCGCTGTCTATCTGCTAACGGTTGCGCTCCGTAAACTTGACTGGAGTATGAATATTTATACTCAAAAGTGGTCATCTGTTTCAAGTGATAAGCAGATTCAGTTCAACCACGCTGTTGTTCTGGTGTTTTTTAACGTGCTATTCCTTTTGTGAGTGGTAAAATGCATACACTCTGAAACTGAAGGGCAGGTCTCGACGCCAAGGAGAAGAGGGACCAGAAACGACTATCGAAACCCTGTGTGTGCACTATGTGGGACGTGTCACCAGGATGAATGAAACTGTACTGTTGTGAAGTGAGTGTGGGTAGGCGGCACTCATGCAAGTGAGTGTGCGCGTTCTTTGTTCTGTTTTCACACCGCTTGTAGAGGATGTCTTGCAATGAACAAGTCAGGCCAACCGTCCTTCGCAGTCGCAATGCTAATAAGTGATGTATGTTAGTCCCGGTTTACATGAGACTAAGTATGTCAGATATCGCAAATGCTACTATGATACACCGCCTGAGGTTTTATTTCAATTAAGCCCTGATTATTTTCTGCGTTGAGTAGCCACTTCATATTGTGATGGAGTATCCAACCGGAGGTGCGGGTACTTCACCTGTCGGCGGAATACCTCAACGCGGTGGGGAGGTACGTATTAAAGCCCATAGCGAGCAGATCGGTGGCAGCATGGGCTACCAGGTGAGCCATAGTTCAACTCAGATCACGCCCACACCAGGGGCGCAATTATCTTAACACTGAGGATACCATCTCGAAATGATCGTAGAACACGATCAGAGGCCATCATGGACAGATTGCGGACAGCGCTAGCGATCGGACACGTCTCATGTGCAGGAAATTTCATAGCTTTCAGGCTAATTATAAATCGTCCAAACCACTTCGGGAATCTGGGTGACTAAGGTGAGGATCACGCAGCTGCTGAATACTGTTCATATTCGAAAACATTTGTTGTTACAATTGCCTGATAAAGCGATGGCGAACTGTGTTGATTATTTGAAGATGGCACTAGTATGTACTATGCTGTTAACATTACTTCACCAGTACCAACATAAACAAGGCTACAATTGCTTTACGACACTAGTGGCTAACGCTAAAAACACCCCCAAGGGTTGCCGCAGTTTCGACAAAGTAGATTAAACAAACTAGAGTACATTTCGGCGTACACTTTAGGTGTCACTTTTAAAGTTTGGCTTGCTTACTGTATGACCGAACTCCTGAAAGTGCAAGCGAAACCACGAAATAAATCTGAAACATTTTTGATGGGAAAAGTCTATACACTGATGTATGATCTTGGGTGTAGAAGCTGATGTCGGCAGAAAACTCCATTTTACAAAGTCACCATAAGCACAGGGATACTTTTAGAAAAATGATCTCATAAGGAAGTGAGTGATATACAGTTCTCCTCAATCTGGAAGGTTACTGATGACGGTAGGAGTTTTTAATCCCTTGCAAATGGATATTTCGAGGTGAAATACAATCGTTAGGGTAGAGCTTAGGCATACATTCTTTGCACAGCCAAAGTTTTTATGATTTTTGACTGTCTTACCTCAAAAGTTAAACCAGTAACGTTGGTAAATAAGTTACGTTTTTTTAAAATACTTTAGATCGGAAGTAGGTTAAACATCCAGCCCCTTTCTCTAGTTAGGATGAATTCATTATAGGTTGAATGAGTGTCAGAAATAGCCGGCGCTACATTTTATAAGTTGATATTTCACCCCAATTCCTAGTTTTCTTCTAAGACGATAAATCAATTGAGGATGTTGGTAATATAACAACGTTAGTTGATTTCACAGTCTTCAGGTATGTGCAGCTGAGGATATGCGAGATTTCTCAACATGCAGAGGGTTAAAATTACTTATTCTCATGTTTGGACGAATTACACAAACACCTACTTGGAAATCTATTCTCGTCTCGTTTTTAAAAACCTGGAACAGTACTTTCGTTTCTCATCTGCCCCTTATCTTGCACTTCGATAAGTGGCTCCTGATGAGTTTATACGTTATTACTAATTCGTTATGTTCGCACATTTCTTTCATCACAAGTAAACGCTACCATCCTATAAGTGTGTATTTTATTCTATTCAATACTTTGACAAAAAATATCTTGTCACTGTCGTTAATATAACCTGCGCTCATTGTATTTTCTCACTGGGGCTTGTATCACGATCCTAGTTCGCCAAGGCTTTATAATAATGCACTCTCGATGATAAGCACCGGAAAACCGAAACTTTTAATGACAGGCTGTGTTTGGAGATTTAATTACCGTGTAAAACACATGAACAAAACCGGTTATATGGATGGGAGAATGACCGTGAGAAGATTGTTATAACGGCACGCTGGTGAATCAAGAAGTCGGGTTTCGACGAAAATTTCATGGAGCTTTCAGTTGAAAGAGCTGTTGGAATACTCGGAAAGTATTCTTTCTTCCACGTCTGTTACAACTGTGCGTAGTCCAGAAGTTCTTGATTGCAGCCTACTAAAATCTGAGAGTTAAAAGAATGTTAGGCAATATGGAATGATGTCGCGCTACTTGCATCAGTATATTGACTCTGATATCAGTGGTTTCTGGGCAGTTTATATCTAAACGTCCTGGAAAAGCTTCTCAAGCTCACAGGGATTCTAGGATTTCGGGACCGCCGATCAGGGTATAACCATAGTTGTTTTCGTTTCCGCAGCTGTCCGTATGGAATTTACCGGTGGCCATTCGATTGATCAATTCAGTAAGCAGCGTATGGAAAGTTCCTAATTATACACATGGGTTGTTTCTCATTTTTGTTTCCTCATCCATTTTCGAATAGGAAAGAATGCTGTTTTCGTTGACGAAACCGTTTACTGCCCATGGTTATTTAGGATACCTGATCACCTTACATCATCGATACTGTTCATTTGGACTGTTTTATTGTTTATTGTACTAAACACACAATAACAATCTGAAGTGAGTTCTTTGATAGGTTTCAAGCATCATACTGAAACATGGAAATTATTCATTTTAAATGGATGTTCCACACTAATATAATTGTAGCATGCTTTGGAGGACACATTTTGTTTAATGAAGGTCGGTCAGGGTAGAATCGTGAATTTTTACTGATTACGATATTGTGCATATTGATTCACGTTCATATTGACTGAGCGTGAGATAACTCCTAGTAAACTCGCCGATCCATAGACCAGTTATTGCAAACGTTTCCACTGTTTGGCTTGCAGCAGTCTGGCAAAATCCAAACCACTTTTGACTCAGTAGGCTGAATGTCTGTAGTTCCTTGCGGCTTTGATTGCGGTAACCTCCGTCTAACATTTTGGTATCTTCACATTTTTGGAAAACGATCTGTTTACTACTTTTTTGGGTTTTCCTGCTGACCGTTTCGTGTGGTTCCATCTAGATTGCCCCCAACGTATGCAGTCCACAGCACGTTGGGCCGAATTCACTTCTTCCGTGAATTGCAGGACCCAACTCAAATGATTATTTACTGTATACGGCTTGTGAGCTCAATGCCCTGATTTATTAGCCAAGTGCTTGAGCTATCATCACGATGTCTATTCACAGGTCGTGGGTTCGATTTCGTATTGTGAGTTGTTTTGAAGACATACTTCTGAGAATAGCCGGCTGCGAATCGCACTACTGGTAGTCATTTGAATCAGCTTTTGAATCAGCTACGCAAACTTTCTACTGACCATGGTGGGTTTCTTTCAGTTTGTAGGGAAATTGGAAACTGCTAGTCGATTCAATTATCTGATGAATGAAGGCGTGAAAACTAAGGTGGCTAAATTTGCACATTTAGCGTACCACACAAAATTTGGTGGTGTTCATTGTTGTACGTGATAACATAAAGGCTATTTCCTGAGCGATGTATCCATAAAAGACATTCCGAACAGGTCTTTGCATGAGTGCCGGTTGATTTCGGTAGTGATTTACGCTCAGGCCTCTGGGCTGTCTAGAAGTGCTTACTTATATGCCTGCCTACAAAATATCCGAATGTAATTCATTTCATGTGAGTCCCTCGCGTGCTCATTTCACAGTCAGTTTCTCATCAAGTTATTCTGGTTATCAGGAATCTGGCTTGATGTAGCCTGACGACAGTCTGCCATCGTCTGGGGAACTATCCAGTTGCAGAGGACAGAGTCCGACTTTCGTATTGTCACACCTTTCTGCCGAATATTTTTCGTTTTTATCCTATTCCTAATAGCAATTTATTTCGATTTGGTTGCAATATTCTGTGCTCGTATATCTCGGTAACCTTGGTGAATAGTATTGAGTTATCTACGGAGCGACTGCTGACTGATCTTTTTAATTCAAGTTTAGAGGGCTTTTTTATACTCATGGTGTGATTATGCATCACCTGTGCGTGACCATGACCGTAAGTGTATTCGCAAAACCTACTAGTTTGTTCCTCGGAAAAGTTTATCAGTGATCCTTTGCACCGTAAAACATAATGAACTAAGAAACGTTCAAGTCAGAGAATGATAAGGTTGGTGATCTATTCGATTGATCAGAAAACGGTTTCGTGCATTATATTTTGTCACGCTTTGAACAGAAAACGATGGCGTGGTGTTTCCGTCGATGTACACAAGGTGGATTTGGAACGTTTGTCAAATGCAACCGTCACTGAGGAACTGAAGTCAATTTTTCAAAGCCAGCTTGCTCGAGAGCTACGCGTCGTAAGGTAAGTTTCTTCAAATTTTGCACACTGCCCAAAGTAAGCACTTATTTAAAGCAAGCAGTTCCTTCCAAATGGTTATTAGCAGAAGTGATTCGCCTTTTTTTCCATGAACACGCATTGCACTTTAAGCGCTGGCATGTACCCATTTTCATTGCAAAGAACAAAGACGCAGTTTTGTGGAGGCGATGTGAGAGAGAGATATGCTTGCACTAAATCGTATTTGCTGTCAGCTGTTCAATAATGATCTATGTTGTTTAACCAGGACAACCGTACAGTCAACATAAACTGTTTCTCAACGCACTGAACAGCTGTAATCTTTGTACGCTGGTCATTTAACAAGTGCTACGATATATATTTTTCAGTAGTAGGCAGTACACAATGGTTTGTCGCGGACAACTGTATTTGATAACTCTGCGCACTGAGCTGCATGATGGAGTTCTTTCGCCTGATGCGAAAAACGTTCAGCTTCTAGTGCAAACCTAGGTGTCCACTGTTGGCGATATCTTACCACGGGGTAGTTTCACTTTCGTGGTGCGCTGGATTTAGGTGAACTGTGCCATAAAGTATAATTTGCACTCAGAACGATTTTGCGTGTGATGCCCATCTTAATGATTTCATGTCCCAGGTCTACTATTCACGCGGCTGCCTAGGGTAACTTTCGTTACCACGACAACTTCTGTTCGAATTTGATCCGTCTAGTAATAAAAAACGTGAGTGGTCTGGTGTGTTGAACGGTGACCATAATTTTTTGACGTGCAATCTGAGTAAGTTTACAAGCCGTTGGTCCCGATTACTTTTGGCTTCCGGGGTTGCTGTACGGTATGTGAATGACTCCGCTCGGCTGCCAAGTTCCAAATTTTGGTAGAGTTAATTTGATCACTCATGTGTAACAGACTAGCACACATCCACTGTGCCTCATAGGTTTTATTGTAGGTGACTGATCTTGCTCACGACTAACAAGGTGGCAAACATGTGTTTCGATCAAGTTGTCTTTTGATCACCCGGGATTTGTATGAATGACCTGCGGGCAGGTGTTAGAATACCAGTCCAGACATTTACTCGTTAGACGTTGGGACTGTAGTCACTGGGTTCGGAGCAGGATGTGCGCGAAAAATTTCATGGTATCTAAGTTCTAGAATGAAATAAATTCGGTTGTTCCCTATATTCAGAAACTCGATCACCTGATGGTATTGTTACTACCCCAGTGCGCACCTGTAATTCATTAAGGCGATAGAGTAGGTATGCAACTCTGTCTCACGGTCGGCTGTGTGTTTCTGTCGCACAGATCGGAATAGTTCCAGTCATTGTGACAGTAGTTCGTATGTAGTTATGGACCCAATTTTGGCTAACAGCTGTCCCACCTAGTCCCTGTGATCGGGGCAGACATTGTCAAATTAAACCGAAATCTCGGAACACAGTCGCCACTTCATAGATCCACGTGTGTGTCGCGTGCGCTTAGTGAGCAAGGCTAGTTGGTTGTACGATCAACATTTCGGATATGCCATAGAAAGCTTACGGGCAATTAATTTAGTATTTAGGCGAATGTTTGTTCTCCTTGTAAGATAGTATCTTGCCAATATTCTTTATGCTGAGTGGCCTCGGGTCTGCCTAAGTGCGGGAGATGTCCTTAGGCTATTCGGCTTCGGTCATCAGTACCCTTGTAATACTGCGCGTACTTGACGGAAGCGCTATGCAAATCACACCAGAATGTTGCGACGTGTTTCGGTTATATACAAGGTTGGAATACAAATGAGTTTGTTGATACGACTTTAGACGACGGGATGTTTTCCAAGCGCACACTTACCACATACCACTTCACTCACGTTCGACATAACCTTGGCCCTGTAAGAATTTTCGGTCGGGCGTGTGGCATGGTCTCAACAGGTAGGGGCGCTGATCTCAAGGAGTGGCTCTATCAACCTGTTAACAAAGCAGTGGAGAATGAAAGCGTCTGCCACTCCTGTTGTAAAGCCATGTGTATTCAGTTTATCATTTTTTGTTACTCAATCCAGATGCAACACACTATGTCTAGCATGGGTGTTTCACGAATTGCCCAATGAGGACCATTCCTGTTTATTGTCTTAATGATGCCAGGTCTGCTCAAGTTGTGATACTCCTTTGTGCTTTCTAAACCCTGGGCATTTGATTTGGTTGCAGCGTTTTGCTTATGATGGTTAATGTGCTTCTTTTCATCCAGCCGCCTACAACATCCGCACATCCGCAGTCCACTGGCTTTACTCGTGGACTCCAACTTTGAGTTACGAGTTGCTGATTCATCACGTGTTGCACTTGTTTACGAACGGCCCAGCTTGGGCTCACTGTATCATTTCAAACAAATCCAGGTAACCCATTTTATGTGCTGTGAGTGGTTTGCGTAACTGAAACACGAACTGACGAGTACTGAACCATCTGGTTTGTCCACCTGGGTGGGTTACTTTGTATGTGAGCTCAAGTTTAGCATTGGTGGTTTTGTGCGTACTATTGCAACACAATAATGAAGACAAGTGGTTTCTGGTTGCGCTGGAATGACGTCATAATGCGCCACACAGGCGTCCTGGGGATCCTTTTATGTTTTCAACTCGTTTTGACTTAGAATGGATCATTTTCAGCTACCTTGCAGATGCAGTACTTTGAAGCTGGAGTACTGAATCATTTTATTGAGGAGCTCAATGCTAATCGCTCTGCCGGGCGCAACTTCGCATCATTAGCGTATTTTCCTCGAGCTTTTCGCTTAAATTCCACCTCGTTTTTGTCATGGTAACCGGTTTATTGCCTCCAAATAGTTCCAAAACGCTGATGTGAATCTCCCAATCGAAAAGCACATTACTAATCACTCTCATGTGTTCACTTTGGGGACTGCCACTATGGACAGTTCAGATTATTGTTTTACCTCAGTAATTGAACATGCTCAGCGGGTGGACTGAATTATTAGATTTTGGCTTGAAAATGAGGTAACATATCTTGGTCAACAGTGCGATTATCCTATGTCTTTGGGACCGACCACACTTCCTGGACTTTACTCATCAGTGTTTGTCGCTGAACGTTCCTGTGATATTTTTGTTATGCTTAAGTTAGAACTATAACGCTAGCGGTTGCCTGACGAGGACGTGGACTGGAGTTCGAACCTCAGTTGTAGCATGGATGTGCGCTGCTGAGTGGCTTTAGCAACAATGACACACTAGTTTAATTATTCTCTAAGAAGGTCGAACGAATAGTGTGTTTGTGTGATTGAATGGTGAATTCTACTCACTCTGCATGCAACTAGCTCACATTGTCATACTTTGAAACGATCAGATTACTGTCTAAGGCAACCTCCAGTCAAAATGGCACCGGTCTGTTTTCCGGAGAGATTTGAGCGTAGATTGGGAACCCATAAGCTCTCATTGATAAGTCATTACCGGTCAGTAACAACATGATAGGGTTGGGTTGGCTGTCTTAAACTTATCACAAGAAGCATATTTACAGCAATTTGCTGCGACTGGTTTATTCGAACACCGAATGTGTTGAGTGATTTTGCACACAATGGTCACTTTCAACTTAGTTAAGTTATCCTATTTCGCTGGAGTGTTACATGATGAAGCCGGCGTAGTTTTTTCGTGGCCATTGTGGGATGTGTTGAAGGTTACTGGTCTCGAGCATTTTCATTGTTCTGGCTCCATATTGTGACACACGATAGCAGGCAATTTGCTAAGTATGCTAGAGGCGACAAATAAGTGTCTCGTTTTTTATCTCAATGTGCTTGACAAGTGTAGCATACCTCCCTTCGAAAGGAGTGGGTATACCATCCTGGGAAAAGTCAGGTCAGAAACGTTTTCATGTAGTAAATTTACGGTTTCTCGTCACTCTACAGAACTGGAGGGCAGCATTGTGTCGACCTCTTGGTTGTCACTCATTGTGACCAGTTCACTAGCACCGATTGCTTAGAGATGCCCGCATTCGTTCAGTTAATGTTAGTAAGACAAATTAAGCACATATCCTTCAAAAACTCTTCATGTGCACCTCCATATATCAAGCACATTCTGCTAATTTTTTTCTAGCGCCAAGAAGAATGCAACGTCACTTCTGCGTTTGCTTATAGAAATTTTCATCTCACACTAAGCCATGCTACATCTGCTGTTGAGTTCACAGAATACTTCCATTTAATCCCTTATACCTCAACCACGTAATATATTGTTTAATATCTGCTCCAAATTACTTGTGGGAGTGACAGATTTAATTACGGATTTGTACTCCGAAACCCAATTTTTCTCACATCCTAACACATGTCGTTGGTCTGTTCTCTTCGCTAACACCATATCATCTAACCTTTTCAGCCAGCTCATGGTTGCACCTCTGTGGACCTGTCGTGTCTTTTGTTAACGTATCACATGCCTATCTCTATCCCTCCTCTTTTAACATTGATCATGGTATGACTTAAACTCTTGGAAAACAAAATGAACTACTAACTGTGTGCGACTTGGTTAATTGATCGTCGGGACACCCAGTAGTCTGAATAACAGTTCAACTTAGTAGTAAGCCAGGTGGTTATCGTCTGGGTATGCGACCGATGCTGGATCGGTGTTTCAAACTGGTTCCACCAAAGCAAGCTAGTTCGGACGAATCATCTCATCATTAACGTTTTTGAAAGTTTTGTGCACGTTTCACTTTCTACGTAAGCTGTTCAATCAAAACTCAGCTCACGAATTTCTAACGGTATTTGTTCTTTGGTTCCGAGAGCTGTTTGTTGTTGACTTGTTCATAGGGAAGTTATTGTTAACAGGTCAGCTAATGGTACAAGTTCGTTGTGGACTTTAATCCATGAGGCCTTGTTGTTTGTCTAAAGTGTACAAACTACCCTATTCATGTAATGCGAATATTGGGATTTTTTTCCACCATAAGTTCTATCGTCAGGTTTGTGGGGGTGAATGCGAGAGATCAACTCAGAGAGTCTAATTTATTGACAATTTTACGGCATGGTCAGAAAAAGGTAAGCAGGAAGACCTAAACATTGAAAACGCTTTATGTGTGTGTGTTCGGCTCACGACGGCACGCTGTCAAACTTCGTATACCATTCAAATTTCTTCATCGGAGGGTCTCATGCACTAAGAAGGTTTAGGAAAATAATGAATCACCCTTCGTAAATGTGACATTTTCTGCCGACGTATCTACATTCATCAAGTGAATTGTGTGTAAGAAGCCATCGGACAGTGCAGTATGTGGATTTTTCAACATTTCTTACCGTCATCGTTCGACTGAGTTCCCTTCGAACTTGATTTCTAATCCATCAGTACGCTCATCGACAAATCCGTCAACCTGAATAAGGGTGATCTACACGTATGTTCGCTGTTGTCATACAGAATGCGAAAATGACATAACACTTCAGCTTAGAAGCAACATGCATAAAATTTACCTACAGCACTACTGCCTAACTCATCCCAGGTGCGTTGACACGGGACGGAGGTTACATGTTCGTCCTTTCTAACGTCACTTACGAAAGCATTTTTAGTTGTGGACTGGATTACTTTGCCTTACCTTGAGACAATTATTTTGGTACACATTCCCAAATCGCCACTGAACAACAGTACCGGCATCATTTACTCGTTATGTGACAACTGAAACATACAAAGAAAAATTCTTGAAATCGGGGACGCCTTTCGTATGCCACACGTACCACACTGTCGTTTGTCAAAGCGGTTGTGATATACTATCTTATGTATGTTGTACGGAAAAGCACACGATACTTAATCCGCCCCCCATCCTGATGTTATTGATCGGTAGTTTGAAAGTTGCTTTGTCATCGGCCTAATTGTGTGTTACTGAGTTCTTGTGGTTGTGTTCTATAAACGGTCTTTATCACCCTGCCTTCGATATTGTTTACGTCGTGGCCTGAAATTTTCCTTAGGTTTCCAGATAGCTTCTATATGCTTGAAATTTCATCTTGTCACGATGGTCAATCTGTTAATTTGTCCGTGTGAAACTTGTAGTTCGTACATCAGAGCTTCCCAATGTTATCTTACTCGGTTTAGCCGTTTCTCTGTTCCTCACACTCAGAGTGTCGCAATGACCTGTTTCCGACTTTCGTCTATCACTTTTCCATCACAGTGTGCATAACGTAACAAGTAGTGGTGGTCAAACTGTTCTGTATAAAACATTCTCTGCATATAAAGCATACTCTGCTTGGTTTAGACTAGGAAATACTTCTGAACCTAATCTGATCCCCACATTGGTTTACTCGGCACATGTTCGACAGTGCTGCTATCTACATAGGCATCCTTGTGTTAATCAGTGTGACACCACTAGACTCACTCACACATATTCTCCACCCCCTCCGAGACCTCACCCTTAATCTGATCCGCAGCTGACAGTCACTGGCGTGTGAATGCCACACGCGCATGTAACACGAGTGTGATGTTCTTCTCCCCTTGTCGTTGCACGTCTGCTCTTTATTCAAATCTAATGCGCCCCTTGACAAAATCAAACGTGGGAACCTAAGCACGCGCTCACGCTTCATCTTGGTCTCCGCTGTACGTACGTGCACCAGACGCGTGTCAATCTGTGTGAAAATGAGTACAGAACATGTGTTACCGTGGTGCACTCCATGACCAATCTGATTAACATGTTTCCGTATACGGTACGATGTAGTCATTATGTATTATAGTGTACAAACTGAGGTAAAATGTCATCTTGGCAATTGAGACTTAATCGGCCGGTTTAACTTCGTGACTGAAAACAAAAATACTACAGAATAAGCATTTGTTGGCTACAAATCACTGCACGGTTTAACGACCGTTCACACAAACTATGCCTAATTGGCTCCTCAATTGTTCTACCGAATTCCGGACCAGATGTCACTGGTCCAAATCCGGTGTCTGTAACCTACTTCAACAGTATCTGCGCGGTCTGTTGGGTCCTAGATCGAATTCGAAAAGAATCTGCAAATCACTGTACACACTGCTATGATGTATGAGTCGATGGTTTTTGCTTTAGATTGTTATGAAATGCACACGTGTCTCATGAACAGTAATCTTTCTTTTTTCCAGCGTTTCAGTACAATTCATTGCAGCCTCATCTCTTTACTTTTCTTCTACAACCGTTCAGCTTGAAGACCTTTCTGTTCTTCCTGCACTAACAATCTGCCGCCAGATAGCAGAAGCGTTACAATTTCTCCATTCCTATTGCATGGTCCATTGTAACGTGACGCCCCACGCAATTCATCTGTTCTCTATAGACCACGCCAAGTTGGGGAACTTTGAGTATACTGTTCAATTGAGGTTGGTGTGTACGAGATCAGAAGTATCTGGGTTGTTTACCTGAGTTGTTTTCCAGTTTCGAATTATTGGGATAATTCTTATCTTACCCAGTAGATTAACTGCAACCTAACCCTCATTGCTTCACCTCATATTGGCTTACCGGAAGACGTTGGTTTGCGAATGATTTTCCACTGATTTCGTACCGCCGAATCTCTGTAATATTACCAAGTGTGACTCATTACTCTGTGTATATTCCCGTTTGCGTGTAAGATTGTGACACCCAAACACTGCGTTATGATCGTCCCTTTGGCTTCATATGATCAATGCATCTAGACGAGATTCAAAATTTAAAATCATGTTCGCAGTTGCTTATGATCGATTATTTGAACTCAGAGGATCGGTTACACAGTGTAGGAGGGTTGGCTTCCCTAACCGACTAACAACTTTATATTTAGGCAGCAACTGTGTGATTTCACTCTATTGATTTCATTTGGCCATAATCTTCTAGTTGAATACCAGCAGGCCGCGCAACTGAAATACTGTTTGAACAGGATACGGAAAAACCAAGTCTGGATTTAAATCTGGCTTGGTTAACCGATAGTTGTATACATGTCTGAAGTAACCAGATTGTCAAAGTACAGTGAAGTTTTTTTTACAAGAATGTTTGGTTTACTAACCAGCACTTCTTTTAATCTGATTTTCCTATCCTTCAAACTGGTACTTTTACACAGATAAACAGTGTCGAACATGAATAGTCGATGGACAAGTTCTATTCGTTTTGGAAATTCCAAAACAGATAGAACAAAACTATTGATAGTTGCACACATTTCCCTTTAACGCATCAATATCAAAACCGCCACTAGGAAATTCGTATTTTTATGTAACGCAGCTTGAAAAAAGGGTTGGTTGGCTATTCAGTGGGTTAGGAGAAGTCCAGGACAAGGTTGACGAACATTTGTTTATGGATACAAGAATTCGGTTTCAGTCGGCTGCTTGCAACTGTTTTCGCGAACTGCAAAATTCTTAGATTAGCAACTCTTTGTGCCCTAACCGTTTTGTTCAAGCTTCATTTGGGTTTGATCAGTTTTGTCAGCCATACTAAGCGATAGATTTTGTGGACACAAATTAATTCCTTTCATTAGTCGATTGATTCACATCCCTCTGTCATCTCAAGTTACGTGTTGCCAAACGTAACTTTCGTCCTTTTAGTGGGGAAATTGGGTTGTTTCATTCGCATTTTCAGCAAAACACACAGTCAGATAAGATCACGCATTAGCACGAGCTCGTGGGATGTTCAGCTGGTACTTTGCATTTTCTACAGGCTAACTCCCGATATGTCTGCAGTGGCTTCAACCGCTCGTAATTAACATCAGATTGAGACGTTGCCATCATCTTTCTATATGTTATGATGCCGATCACGTGGGATAAAATCGTTAACACCCGGAAACTCATCATCCACCGTTTTTTTCTAGCATACCGTTCATTGATAAGGTGAATATGTTATTAGTGAGCAATTCTTTTGTGCATCAGTGTCGACCAAAAGTGAGCGGGATAGGGTTTGGAAATGCTCATTTGTGACGTTTTTATGAGATTATCACAGTTTTCAACGGTTTACCTCTTTCATTGCATGCAGCAACTTTCCTAACATTGATAATTCTACAAACGCATGTATCCCCACATTTATTGCACCATACGAGTTTACACTTCCATACATCACAGTTTGAAAGTTCATCCCGGATTCAAAACATCTTTCAATGGAAACACACCAGCTGTCGCAATGTCATTCATATGCAGCCACGATCGATAGGCGTAAATCTATCGTTATTTCGACAAAGCACTACACTGATTGGTTGTTCTTTCCGCCTTTTTTCTTTATCATTACGTTCTGCTTCCACCTCACATCTACACTTGTATCCGTTACTACCATTCCAACCACACGATTGAAGGATGATCGGTAAATCTAAAAATTCTCTCTCCGTAAACTCCCACATGTCCAAATGTTTGTGCTTCATTTCACATATTTAATTGAAAAAAGCCAACGAAATGACGCTTGATCATACATCTCCCATGACGACCGTTGTGTTCTTCAAAAATGTGCAAACATAACACTTTACGGATTTCGTTTTAACTCCAATCCAAACCGTTTTGCTAAGAGGAAGAGAAACATGGTCTACTACTGCTCGAAGAAATTTAGGCAATTGAGCAACATCCGTAACAACTGTCTATCGTGATTCCTTGACAGAAGCGTGTTTTACGAACCTCTTGAAACATATTTGTCAGCGTTTTGTGCATCATTGGTTAACTGGCTTAGAAGCAACTAGCTTGACATTTTTAGACTGCTTTGGTAAGTATCACGAAGGCGTGTGAAACTGCTATCTATTTATGCCATTTCCACAACTCATTTTTGCCTCAGCGCACCTGTGAATTTGCGCTCCACTGTTCACTCAAGTTGGAACAAAGTCAGTAGTCGGGAAATGTCCAGTTCTAAAGTGATCTCTGCCGGTGCACAGCAGTCAGATGGTAAATGTGCTCAGATTGCAGCGTCAACTCCAACCGCAGTGTTCCAGTGTGCTTGTCATTTGCTTTCGGAAGACCTTGCCGACTGGCTCCCCCCAGAGCTGTTTGCCCATTCAAACGGCAAATCGAGCCTACTGCAGAAGCCTGTGAATTTGCACAAGCCAACGTATGTATCGGATGTATATGGGTTAGCAAAGGTCCTTCAATTTGTTCTGCCTCCAATGGAGTACGGCCCACTCAATGGGGACTGGGATCACGCAGCCTACTCTGTGCCAATCACCAATGCAAAGATGGTTATAGAAGCCGCTTTACAACCGTGTCCCGAAGAGCGTCTCCCTCTGAAACAATTCCATCGGTTACTGATTCATTTGTTCTGGGTAGGTTTCTGCGTTTTAGGTAATGAAAGCAAGTAATTATTTTAACCCATAAAAATTGAGTTGTGAATACCACAACCCACCAGTTCTTTTGTTGCTGGAGGCTCAGGTTATTATGCAGTCCTGAGTGATACGTTTATCTTAGTGCGATTCCATCACTTCGGTCTGATTTTAAATATTTTGATTTTTATCTTGTGGGCTCATGTTATTATGCTAATTTCACCTTTTCATCAAGGCAGTTAGTATTGACTGTCCTTCTGGAATTCAGTCTTCAGGCGGCAAGTTTTACATACATCGGGCGTCCGTAACGTAGAGTCAAAATATTTGCAACCTACTGTGATGTGTGGTAAAATACATTTTCAAGTTGAACATCACTCACATTTGGTCGTAGCTTTCGCGTTTAGGTAGACCTTGCAGCCATCCTCTTTCAAAAAGAAGCACTAGACTCAGTCTATCTGAATGCAAAGGCTGTGATCAAGTGGGAGTGATGTCCAACTGGAAATCAGCCAAGTCCTCGATCACTCATCAACAATCTAAAATATCGTCTAATTGGTTTAATGAGATCGGAGATTTCGACCTGTCTCGGAAGTCCTAGTAGGCGGGCTATCGATTTGTGTTTACAGTCAGTTACTGTGTCTTCCCTTGAGACAGTTGGGTAACCTGATCACTATTCACAAGCGAAAGTAGTCGAACGTTCAGATATGATATTTCGGCAGTGCTTAATATGAGGTCATTGGCGCAGTGGTCATCACGGTTGCTTCATGAAGGCTTGGTCGGAGTTCTAATCCCTGCTGTGGCAAAGAGTTTTGCACATTTGTCACAAAGGTAATTCGTTTGAAGCCGTTCGCCGGGTGACCTAGTTCTGTATGTGATGTGATGCTTTACTCTCAGGAAAGCTTCTAATGAGCAGACGCCTGTACCAGACGTTTGATCAATGCCATTCCAGTGTATTGCTCGTCGCAACATCCCCCACTAACACTTTCGTAAATTAGACACCTCAGTTCTGGCCTTGTGTCTTTTGAACATCGCTCACTCTCCATATTAAGAAGGCCACTTAACCATCGTTCTGACTTCGTTGCTTGATCAATATAATGCTTATAGCTGTGCCGTATAAGTTGTTCTAGCAACGCTTTATTTGGGTCGCTGAGCAAACGTGTGAAAATCCACTCAATGACCTTAGGTCACAGAGGGTTGTTCGTGTGGGTTGTATCGCTCTGTTATAATCCATTTTTCTGGGGAACCACGTCCTTCGCGTCGTCCCGAATAGTATTTGCCTAACGAGAGACCGAAGGTGATTGGCGCACGTGCGCTTGTCCACGTGGGTTCATGTAGGGATGTTCACTTTCCGAAAGCAGAAGTTAGATCACCATTCAGGTCATTTAGTCCCGGCTACTACGACGTTGAGTTTAACTGTGAGAAAGATGACATATTTATCGTCAGGCGGTTAACGGAAAAGTGATGAGATCCTAAAAGAAAGGCATGCACACCACTACGAAACTTGTGGCCGACTAGTGAGGGTAGTAAGGTACCGCTACAAAGTACTGTAAAAGATTGCAAGGAGTACTCACGAACCACTTAGGGCATGGGACTTTGAACAGGTAAAAGCTTGCTACCTCGCAACACTCGCCAAAAGTTTAACACTGATATTTACAGTTGGTTATCAAAATTACTGTTCCTTTGCTTCCATTACGGCAAAGTGCTTGGACAAAAATGTGAAAAGGGTGTTTTCCTTCAAGACAACCGGTGGCGTGTCGACTTCTAGCGAAGAGATAACGCTGGTTTCATGTTCTTGTTATCAGGTTGAAGTTCTTTTTTGAAAGCGTTGGAATGAACCTCTTACATAGTGATCCTCATCAAGGCAATTCGGTCAATTAAGATGAGTTACGTAATGGCCTTATTAAAGCTTTGAAGATGATAGCGGTTTTATTTGCATACAAGTATGCAGCATAGAAAGCTGAAGACTCTTGATGGAAAGAACTGAATTCCGACACGCTTCACTGACACGATAACCTCTGCTTGCAAATTCTTAATGAGAATGTCACTTGAGTGAGAGAGAATCCTTGCTTCAGTTAGCCCTATAGTCCTCCTACACGACCCTTTTAAGAATAAGAATATGCTGCTTTCAAACGCGTCTGCTGAGTTTCAGTAGATGGGCGAGAGTTTGGTTAAACACGTGAAAGAGAATATCAAGCAGGCTTGAGGTTTGTATGTAGAACTCAGAGGCTAAAGTTTTCAGCCAACACATTCTTTGATGTGCTCTGGTTTATTGTATCATGTAGATATTGCACTCTGAGTTAGACAAATTCGTGAAACTGCTTTTCAGTTAACAATAACCCAATTCCCCAGGAGATGCGGGATTCATGCTGAAGTTACTTCACACTGTGACGCTGATAAGGGAGTTGGAAACCACATCAGTAACGAATAAGTTGTGACCTCAGCTAAGAATTGCCGCTTGTGAAAACACAGGAATTAGTATGACTGAACAGCGAATGGTTGTTTGTTTCTGGGAAGATAACGACGTACCGTGCACAGAAAATTAAAAAAGTCCTGCTATCCTAGACAATGAAGCTGCTAAAGTCATTGAATAAAACGAGCAGATCTTGGTTGTGAACAGCTATCAGCAGACACACTTTACACGGTGGTTTGGAGTAAAGTTGTGTTTAGAAGCTGTTCCACTGATTGCAACTATCCAATACAACTTGGTTACGTCCCGATATGAGTACAACTGAAAACAATTCACTGGACATATTTATCTAAAAATATCCGTTCCTGATCGCAGTCTTTTTACTATCCGGAGTAGGCGAGTTGATCGAGATGACATGTCCTTCATTTAGAACTGACCAGGTCGCCGGGCGCTTTTCGCGAGTGAACAGACAGTTTCCATCGGTTATGACGGCACCCGCTGCAGACCGTCAATAGGTTAGCTTCTGAGGTGTTATGAACAATCAGTCCATCAAACTGGTATGCATGCAGTTTTGGAGGAGTGTTGGGGGGACAGCATGGGTTTACTGAAGTAGCTTTTACATGAGACAGTTAGGTACTCTGTGCTCACAGATTGAATCAAGTGATTTCGATCAGTGTGGTCTATCTTGATTGTGAATGGTGAGTTCAATAAGTTATAGATACAACAGAATTCGCTTCGAACGATGCCACCTGATTTATTTCATAGGTATGTAATTGTTAGTTTTATACAGATAATGTCTGCTATTTGCTGATCTAGGTTCAGCTGAATATGACTCTGACCAGATGAGCAGCTCTGCTCCATAGAACAAATTTGCTGTACAAGGATGTCCAGTGAAACCTTGACTTCACTGACTAGCTCGTCGTCAAAAAGCCTTGTTTCTGTGCTTTGGGCTGTTGTTGAAAATGTTGTAAATTGAGTTGCGCAAATTGCGTTTTCTTTGTTTGCTAAGAAAAGGGCAATGTTAGTTGTAGTATGTTTTTCCTTCTAATTAAGCGTTCCGGATAATCTTGAACGTGTCCGTCCAATTCAAACCATTTTTAACTCATTTTCCCTCATTTTACACCCTCCACCTCAACAAAAAAACCTAGAACAGCGGTATCTGTTTAAATTATTACTGTCACTATTCGGTGTAAGGCTTCATACACGCCCAGCTGAAGGTCACATGGGAGAACTCTCCAACTCTGATTTTCAAAAATTTAAATTTTATTTCAGTGTTATGGTAAATGTGAGGTGATTGAACTGAAATCGTGTTCCACTGAACATGATCTCTCGAAAGGAGTGCAAAGAAGTTTGTACTTTTTTCACGTCTAGATAGCGTTCACAGTTGTCAACGCAAAACTGTACTCAGAATTTCACGTGTTGATGACAAAGTGAAGCATTCACCGATTACATGAAACTACACACATGTGTCAACCGGTAGTAATTTGTGATATAAAGCACGCAAACAAAGATTTTATTGCTGTGAAGCGTTGGAAAACGAGTTTCAATGTATGTCATTTCTGGATTTGAGTAAGTGAAGGTTTATCATGTCTACGTCTGGGCTACTCGACTGTTCGAATGTTTATGCGGTTTGAACGGTTTCACTGGCTCACATGGGAAAGTTTCCTTAACCGAGGCAGTCAACGGCATTGTGCTGATCAGTCCTCACCGTTCTTTCTACCAAAACCCCAGTCCGATTTCCCATATATCCTTCCATCGCTTCCGGGATATGTTTTCGTCAGTTTCGGAAGAAGCTTGTGTTAATGAACCTTGGAAAAATGATGACGTCATGTTTATGGATGAAGCTAACATAAAGCTGATAACTGTTGAGTAGGTGAAAACGCATGATTTAACGTGCGCTTTCAACACGGACAGTTTGGAGCTATCCCTAGTCATACCTCATGTCAAAACGTAATCACCCGTTGAGCTCAGCATGAATTTGTGACAACCATAGTGGTATAATATTTCGCTTTCATCAGCCCTAAAGAGATGACCTCGCGAGTGACCCAAGGGATTTTGCTCATTGTTTGTATATAAACCAGGGGATCATCTGTGCGATTTTGAAGTAACGGATGGTTAAGTAACGGTTTGCCAGGAAAATTTAAGCAGAGCTACACAAAGGTTCGATGTGTCCACACTTTCGCTGCCTAAGGTTACACTTCATATTGCAAATGTTCGTTGGAACAACTGGAGTAATCAGTTACGTAGGTTGTAGTTGGTGCCAAAACGTCTGACATGCATAACCCTCAACCATCTGCGTAATTCTAAACCATACTATGTTGCACTGAGACAGCGCTGTGGGAAACCACAAGTTTACTTTCAGACACTGAAGCTTATTTAGAGTATGTCAGTGTCTAAGAGAGGCTGGTGCTTAGCAAACGTTTTGCTCCGTTTATCATTCAGTCGGATACCAATATCGGTTGGATTGTTTAACGGTTGAGAGATGTACAAGTGAGATAAAAATCACAAAGTAACTTAGCGAGTGAAACGAACGTGATGGCGATTGATTGTCTTGGGTTCACCTATGATGCATGCACAAAATAGGAGTAGATGACGGGAGAGCAACGTTGAGAAGATCGATCAAATCGAACTATGAGATAAGGATGAAATTGTGAGAACGCTATTAATTTTAATTCAAAAGTGTATGGTATACAGATGGGTAAACTACCAGAAGTTTAGATTTCCGTGGTTTGTTCAGAAATTGGGAAAATGGCTTCCGTTAATGCGGTCGAACAACCCTTTGATTACAGACCTAGAACATCCTTTGCGTATCTCTCTGATGTAACAGTACACTGTTGAGCTGTAAACTGTACACAGTGCCAAAACCACTCCATCTTTATCAACATTTCTAAAACTCCGGGAAGAAAACAAATGGGCAGTATGATCTTGAGTGGAACACTGGACTACTGGAGCGGAGGTACCCAAGGGTGATGCTCAAAACCGGTAATAATGGTGACATTGATGTTAGATGTCTGAAAATGCATCTGCCTTGGATGCGTTCAGTGCTCAGTCCCACTGCGGCCTCGCCTTCAGTATTCTGTGAACCTGCAGCCCAGTATTCTCACTGCTGAATCTCTAACAAATATGGGCAGCACTAGGTTGGTAACAGTGTTCTGCGCCTCTCACTTAAACGGATGAGTTGCGTAGGCGGGAAATTTGATTTTCATCAACCATGTATGCTTTACTGATCGATCGTGATTAAGATGAATCAATCCCACGAAGATGTTTGGTATTCAAACTGCGGCTATCCAGACGATGAATCTCAAAGACGTTGGGAGCAGCTAGAATGGTTGTGCAAACCTGCATCAAAAGGGTGAAACGTATGGAGAGTAAACAGAGACGGTTGGAAATGAACACCTGAACAACAAAACTAGTTGGGAGGACTGATTACTCTCAAGGGCCAGAAGGGAAAATTCATTTGCTCGCACTGTGTGTGGCAGTTTACAGCTTCTGGTTAGTATGAAGACTTTTGGATGGCAGGTTCTCTTCCGTTTTTTATTCAACGTCTGTATCACATCAATTTTTACGTCTGAACAGCTTATAAGAACAAACTGCTCTTGGTCACAACTGATGGTTGATTGTTGAAGCCTAGCCCAATCGGCTGTTAACATGCTTCAGTCCCATTCACGTGAACACTGCAGAGTTTGATAGCAATTTCAGCGATATCCCTACCATTTGTGAGTTCTAGAGGGCGGTTGCATGTTTAGTGGGTACTGATTATGTTACGGCCGTGAAACTGGTCAATGGGACTGCTCAGTGTGCATGTCTGGGCTCACCTTATCATCTTTGTATATATTTAGGCTATCTCCTGCGTGGAGTTGTCATAACCATCTTAAAAGAAGACATTTCGATTTTCTGTACATCAGCCAATTGTTTTCCCTCACAATATATCAGGCCTCTCATGCTCTAACGTGTAAGCCCCTGTTCAGTCTCACTGAATTTTGTGCAAAAGTATCGGTAACATGTGTGCTAGATTGGAACTGATGAGGTGAAATCGCTACGATCAGCAACAGACTGTCAGCGTTTCCGTTTCTGTATGCCCTTTGTGTACTGCTTCTATCATCACAACGAATTAACTGTTATATTGTCAAATGTCTTCTTAATTGTAGAACGAATATGACCAACATACTTCCCCCAAACCTGTCGTTCCTCGACCAGGTCCGTGTCCACTACGTTTATGCGACCATAAACTTGCGAACTGTCCGGCAGAACACGTTCGTTCAAGGAGAGTGGCTTCTCCAACTGCGAGCATCCCATCTGAGTGGTGCGAATCCCTTAAACAGGTATGCTCATCTGTTTACCAGTAAAATGTCTGCAGATTTTTGTACAGCCATATGACAAAACCCCATTGAATTGCGAGGGAGTATTTTGCTCAATTCCCTCTTTGGATATATCCATTTCGACCGCATTGTTTTGTCCACGGTTCTAATGACAAGAGGTGAAAATTTGTGTTACAACCAGGTAAATTTACCTGTCCATAGCGGCATCTTGCTTCTCAATACTTCTGTCAAAGTTGGCAATATGCAATAGTGGGAGCATTTGATTTGCAAATATTTATTCCGTTTATGGCATACTGCGCATCTGTCTGGCTTACGGTACAAGGTTAATTCTAGTGGCGAAGACTGTGGTATAGCACAATGCATGAACAGCCTTGCGGAACAGTGAATTCTGGGGAAGTTTCTTCAACTATGGTTGCGGTTGAAGCAACAAGAACAGTCCGGAATTCGTGAAAGATACCACTTCCGCGTTGTATTTTCTGGCATTTCTTACGATGGCTACTTTGGTCCACAGCATGAATTTCCTGTAAACTGAAATATGGAGCACATTATGAAAAAGAATAATCCGCTACCGGATTGTCTTTTCCTTACAACTGTGTGTTCAGTTGACCTTGTCTTTATTGTTAATCACCCCGTTGGTCTTATAGTTGAGGATGTTGGCTGGCTTCTCTGTTGCTGACAGATATTCAGCAAGACCAAGTCATTTTTCTTTCTCAGTCAACAGTCCAAAAGTGTGATAGTGTGTCACCAGAAATTTAGGTGGAAGAACCTTCCTTCTTTCTCTCGTTTTTATATACTTACAGGTTTTGGTAGGCATATACTGTGGGAAAAGTTAGTGGTTTTTCGTAAAGGATTAGTCAGTCATAAAAAGTGATCGCATACTTGAGACTGTAGAGTATTGGTCGGAGCTCCACTTATTCGTCTTGTAAATATTGAATATGAATGAATTTACCCTTATTTTTTTTTAATAAGGAAGCAGTATACAACATTTGTAGAAGTGGCTTAATCTAGGGACTGAGTTAAATATGTCTAGTGACATAGCTGCATGGAATATACTTTGTCCCGTACCTGCGTACCTGGGTTATCAGACCTGCACGCCCCGGCAACAATTTCATCCTCAGATGTGTGTGCATTTGCGAAACTTCTTTCTGACCCTCCACATTTCACTTTGTGAATCGGATACACAATAGGGATTACGGAAAGAACATCTCAAAAGTAGGTTTGATATTTTCACTGTGATACTGTAAACCTTGTGGGGCCTCATGATAATGTGATAGTATTTTCCAAGCGTTCTGATGCATATCATGGTAGGATTAGAAAGCCATTTCATTTTGCCACCTCATTATTTGTGTCAACATCAAGAATTTTATTGAATAACCATACCATCTGTGACCGTTTGTATCAACCCTACTGACCGTTCTCTGAGTTGATTATCGAGACGATTAGTCATACGAATGCTGCTTTTCTCCACCAAATACTCACCTCAAGAGCTACCTTATCATGAGCAGTCCCAACAATGAACTAATTTTATCCACTGGTAACGGATAAAGCCCTGTGATCGAAATGGTCATATGCACGGAGAAACGCCGATACCCACTATCGATCATCTTCCAGTGATGTTTCGTTTTCTGTGAATAACAGCATGCACAGGGAGTGGATGTTGACTGAGTAGATAAACGTCTGACAGTATGAAATAAACGTCAGTGTGACGAAAAGTATCCTATAAAAGAGCTAACAACAAGGATTTTTGATGTTTACGCAACAGTGTTGGACGCCATAAAACAAGCCGAGTGGCTTGTTGGCTAGACATCATCAGTGTGTTCAAACCCACACAGGAATAGTTGAGGTAGCCGAGCTAAAGCCGATGATTGTATGACTAGTCCTAAGGCCTCGTTACTGTTAGACCATCGTGAGATGAAGCTGCAGCCGTTAATTTGGTCATGTCATTCGTCCAATTAACATATAATTAGATAAATTGTAGTGTTCGGTAGAAGGTTTATTGTTCTGTTGTACTATGCTTTTCAGCTGTCAACGTATCACGGTGTTTGTACAGCAGAACACAGTTTCTTTGACTCGCTTCAAGTGGGTATATACTATCAAACACTTGTTTTGAATAGCTTTGAACGCTCATTCACCAATGTGTCCTTCGAGAGTGATGTTATGCTCACCCGTAACTTCTTCAAATGTCTAATTTCATACTTTCCAATGAACTTTACCAGTCTTTACATCCCATGGATTTTTTCGGTGCACCTCCCACCCAAAAGCTCCTTCTGACCATTCGAACCAGTTCATTCCGGGTTGTCTGCCACTGTTCTTCAGCTGCCTCCAGCAAATCTTCGCGCAGGACAGCTTTCTTCTACCACTTATACATACTTCGCTCTGCCTCCGATTAGGCTTCGTTGACCTTGCCGATTGCACGTGTTGTTTTCGGTCACTGAACTACCGGTGACAGTATGAGTCGAACAGTGCTCACATTTACTCACACCTTCCACAGTCCCGTAAGATTTCCATCAGCCCCCTTCGAAAAGAAGTTCAGTACTTGAATTTGGCTCTTGTTGGAGGTTCTCAGTACAGTATATCGTTTTCACTTTGTTGGTTCGAACTGCCGTCACGCCTGTGTTGACCGCGTTGATCACTGCATCAGTGATCTCATGTTAGGTACGACTGAATTATCCTACGCAAACACTCAGCCGCTTTCGCTTGTGAGGAATGCTCGGAGTGCGTGATTGCCTTAAGAGGTAAGGTAATGACTGTCCTGCTATCTCCGGTCGACGACCCCAAGGCCAGGATATCACTTCAAGTTGATATCACAGAAACAAAAGAGAGAAATTTGAGTGTTATGTGAATTGGTGAAGAATCCGTGAGAATTCGAAGCTGTGGACACGTGTGAGTAATGTTAAATTTACACTAACCAAACTCCCCTTCTGGTTACTATCTGTGATAAGCTTTTCGACAGACTTCTCTTCGATTTAGCCTATGAACTTTACTCAGCACGTAACAATTTTTTTCCTCTTGCTAACGTCAAACACTGCTTTAAACTGCTCATTGATCCGTCTGTAGCCAATGTGAAAACTTCACTGCCCTACTATGGATGCTATCCTCGTAAAAAATATAAGAGGTGATATCTAACGGGACAGTTCGCCAGCAACTACCATCACATGGATTTTAATTATTCCCGGACATTTGTTTTCTGTTGGGGCTACACCGAAGAAGGCTACAATAATCACCACGTCTACTTACTGAATGTCTACTCAGACGGTAACTGCAACAGTTGTACCATTGTAACTGTAACTTACTCAGTGTGTTATCGATTTTCTGCTCTTTCTCCTACAACTTTAACTTTTGAAATTGGACCAAAATTTTCAAGTCACCAGCCTAGTTTCATTCTTTTTCACATTCTGCTCTTAGAACTTCGGATAGATTTGTCAGTTTTCCAGTTGACGTTTCAATGACTGTCACATAATACCCACTTGAATCGTGACTTCAAATCACGCATTTTAGAGTAACTGTCACAGAAGTCGCGCTTTGTCTTCTGAGGATGTCTTTCCTTCCACCCCCGCATAACTCATTTCTAGTCATCTCTGTACATTTTAGCGTGGCCTACTGTCAGATCAAACAGAACTTGACGCACATTATGTCACGGTCAGGAAGCGACGTGCACTGAGAATTCAGTCGCCGTCCTTAAGGTCGCCATCGGACTCGAGTGTGCAATGCCTGGGAGCATCCTGGAAAAGGCATAACTTTTTCCAGGCCATTTCTGCAACCTCCCCTTCGTTCTCTACATCCTTGAGTTCATCTGAACCGCTCTCCCATTCCGATAGGCTCACCACCCGTCCGCCGTCTGTGTCGAGCTCGGAGGCGAATACACCGAGGTTAGTTGTGTGCTGGGTCTGTTCAGATGGACACCGTTTACAAAATCAGTCGACCGTATCTCCCGGTACCACCTATCGCTTTCGAAACATTTTAATGCACCTCATCGTAGACTTTCGTTTCCTTCTGTCAACCACGTTTAACTTACGATATCCTCCACTGTCTGTCGGGTACACCAAATTACTTTCCTATTGGAGTCAACAAATTCTAAGGGTTTATGATAGCTCATACGCCTACACTTAATCCACGGTTTGATTCGAGCCAGTGTGACCGTTACTTTGGATTGTGCTTCTTACCAACTCAAAACTCATGATTCGTGGAGAGATTGTAAGCATTTGTCTAAACGAAGCCTACTCACTTCAGGTTTATATTCTCGTTTGAATATAGACAACTTTCGACAGTTCATCTTTTAATGGTACAGTGAACCAGTTTCCTAAATTGAAGCGGTTCCCATTCTGTCATTTTAATTCGGTTTCGTAAAACATGAACGTTGATCTCAATTTATCATGGGAGGAGGCACAACACAAATCCCCGAATCAAATAAAAAACAAACCAAATCTTCCCATTATTTGGACAATCTTTTCTCACGTGATTACTAACGACCGAATTATCACATCCAAACACTTAGTCACATTTTCTTGTCAGTAATGCTCACGTTACCCGGTTGGCTTGAACGTAGACAGGGTTGATGCCTGTTAACTCTATTGATCGACCCCAGTGAGTATCGGTCATTCCGCGATGACATCATGGGTTGGTTACCACGGCTTGGTTACGTAAGCGTGAAGGTTTTGGCGAGCCGCACGGGAAGTAAACGGTCACAGGCGTACCTTATGTGTTCCGTAACAAGTGAGCCGTTCACCTTATCAGCGTTCACTCGCGCGCTGACAACTGCGGTGTGAGCACTCGTATATGACCTCAAACAGGCTTGTATACATTATTGCTGCTCATTTGAGACCGGATTGTTTTTGCGTTTATCATCGTGTTGATCACCTGAGATCTGATATGGGTTTTATCAAGTAAATTCCATTGCTGACTATCTGTTAGTTCTAACTGGAAATAACCATTTCCATGTGACTGTTAACCAACAGACTATCGGTGACTACTATAGGGAATACTGGGCTAGCAGTTGAATTATTTTCATAGGATTGTGTTGGCTGGTGGAACAGATGTCTTGCTTGTAAGGTTCAGTTGTCTTACGCTATTGGACAGAAGTGTAATTTTGGGCGCTTCGGTTACATCTAACATCCCATCTGCACACACGCAGTACGGTTCTCGCTGACGATTTGCTATATTCATGCAAACAAACATTCCATACTAACAACCCCAAAGTGATCTCTGTTGAATGTTATACATTCTTCGATCAACCGATTTTCACATTAGGCCACCACATCTGTCGACTCTGTCCCCTTGGTACTGTCCAGAATAGGACAAAAGTGATCAACGTACCACATGTGAATTCGCACAGTCTGTCGATCGGAGCACTATCACCCGAAAGTGTCTGTTCATTCTAGAGGGACTACATAATTCACAAATGTCATTGCAGCATGCCTTTTTGAATCAAATGGCTGGCAGGCCAATCTGGAAAGATCAGCACTCTCCTTAAGTTTGACCACATATCGGTTTATTCATGGAGTGAAACGTCATCACGCTGAATTTCGGAAAATTTCATACGATCGCCAGATCGCTCCGTGTTGAGCCCTGGCGTGCGTATTCCTTAGCCTAACCTCCTACTGTGATGCCGTAACTTGGCAATCCGCCTTCCTCAGTGCAGTCGAAGCCTTTAAATCTTTGACTGTCAGCATGTCGAACTCAGTGGGATTGCAACAAGCAGAGCAAATTGGTGACTGATTGAATGGTCAGTATTGGCCAGTTGTCGCGTAGTCAACCGGTACCGGGAAGCAAACGATGTTACCAAAGTCAGATTGCTTCACTCACCCAAGTATCAGGCGGCGCACATGTACTAGTGCGGCGAGTAAGAGGTATGTAAATTTGTTCGCAAGTTCAATCAAACCAACAGATACCAACCGCTCTTTTTCATTACAGTTGTCCAACAGTGTCTATTTTGCTTCACATCTCTAATACCCATTATTCATTTGCCGTTGATTTTCGGGAAAAATACATCGATCAGAAATATAGGACTTACAGAACCGAATAATTCGCTGCCTTGAAATGAGTCTGCCTCCTCTTCTTCATCACTTGTGGTTATCACAGCACCTCTACACCTTGACACAATTTCGTTGAGTTCTGTGTTTTGTTCTCAACAAGCTGAAAGGGGGCGACTTGGGATTGTGTGAGTGGACGAACAACAAAAATCTCCTAACATAATCAGCGCTACATCTTTAGGAAGGTTTGCTTCTAACTATCAGAGACACAGGCCCACAAAACGGTAAACAACACAAGTGATTAGACGACCTACACGTGACACTTCCGGTTGATTTTCAACTTATTTCGTAAGTACTTCTCACCCGGCTCCCAGACCTATATTATATATATATAATAAATAGGCATTGTAGACTTGTTAGATGCCGGCAAATACGTTTGAGAGTACGTGCACACATGCCCGTTTCAAGGTAGCCATATTACGATTCCTAGGGAACCAAGGGTGTACGATAAACTTTCAGCCTATGTGATCCAAAGTATTTGGAGATTTCATTGTATCACATCACCTTGAAAGCTGTTTAAGAAGCAGTGTTGCAGCACCATCAACCCTCCTGTTGTCAACTGAAGTGAAGTTATTACTCTTACATTTCAGGTGCTTTAAATGTGTCCTGTTAAGAATGTACAACTTGGCGGTGTGCACAACGTGTCACCACACACTGTACGTTAGCTGTGTACTTGATATTTTGATCGGAATGTTTGATCAGTTTTGTATTTTGTGCAGTTAGTAAACTGTATTTTTTCTTACACAACACAACAGGACGCCGAATAGTGGATTGAATCAACCACTGCCACTCGGGGTGCGCAACTACCGTCTGACCACTGTACAAAGTGAATCTCTGAATACAGTCGAACATGACTGTACAAGTGTCAGACGTACGCTAACTCCTCAGAATGACATCAGACCTGAACCAATACGACCTGTGGTTTACTCATCGACCACTACCTCGATGACAAGTAACTGACGATTTCCAGTGGTTTTTGGAGGTTTAATTTTTCCAACTGGAATAGTGTATATTTCAGTAGAGAGTATTGTAAACTGCATGTACAGGTGTTGTTTGATTAATTCATAGACTTGACTTATTTTCAGTTAAGCCTTTCTTCTGATATCCGGATGTTACAAAAGTCTATTTTGATGTCTCTTGACAAACGTCGAGTGATGTATCCAAACGATTTTTAAGTGACACACTCACGCAAACGGGCAGTTGTCTCTGCTTCTTCGAGTCCGACCGCATCACATTTGGCTACTGGTTTTTCTGCAGAAATAGCTCTGTTAGAATTCGTCTATTCCATACTTTTACTACGTTACTCAGTTTGTACAAACTTCTGATTTGACCTCCTCCACCTCGGATATCTGACGAGGGCTTGCTGGAACTACTGTCTTTTCGCCTATATTCAAAACAATGTCGTAGGCTACGTTGAAGATTCTGAGAACTAAGCCTCACCCGTTGGCAACCTTGTTGTACGTTCCACCTCCCATGTGGAACTATTACAGCAAGACTTCTCGTGTCCGCGCACTTTTACTCATCTGCACTAGTCGACAAAATATATGCTCACACCTATGGATAGCTCGCCTGACCGTCTTTTTGCTCTCAGGTGTGTCATTCACGATTCCCATCGTGCGGCATTAGGTCACATCAAACGTGCTTTCGTGACTGGTCTGGTGAGTCGGTTTGTGTCACTGTCATTCGCTGGACGGAAATAGGCGTATATTTCGGCTGGCTACAAAAACTCTCAAGGTACTGACATAATTGAAGAGTGATATCGTGATATTTTGCTACGGGAGACATAAGACTCGGTGTTCGAAACGGACGAACATTAATCTGTAAAAAAGGTGTTAGGAAAACGTTCGGTGTGGTTAGTGAGGACGAAACAGATTGCAACATCCCTAGTGCTGTCTGGACTTTGTGTTTTCCCTCGGTCGACGCAAATCACAATCAGAATAGATGGTGAGATTGAAAAGCGTGTCAGGAGCCCATGTTTTGTTCCATCTCTAATGACAAAGCACACAAGACAGCATGTCACTGGCTATACAACGATTACTTCGATTTATTTAACAGCAGAACAGAAAGGTCTCGAACAGGACGTTCCCGTACGAGATGGTTATATCAGAAACTGTCAAATTAACAGTTGCCCTGTTAAGTCACCGTTGATCGTATTTGTTGTTTAAAACGACCATGGACCTGTTAATACCTATGGGTACCATTTAGATGAAGTTGAGAAAAGCGATCTGGTTATCCTCAAGAACACGGGATGCCGAGGTTCATGAGATTACGTTTCAAAGCCATCTGTTCTGTGCAGTTCGCAAATCCAGCAAGGAAATTTTGAAACGCCACAGATCAGCATCACCTCTTTATCGGAGAATAAAGGATTCTTACGCCAAACTGAGTGCGAATGTCGCTCCTGCCCCTTTGATCATTAGTTCTCAATCCGATTGTAGAAGTTTGAGATCGGCCAGGTTGCATTGTTACCAAAGCCATTAACGATGCAAATCTAGCCCGTTTAGAACATGTACTCGTAGATGCATGGAGCAAATTGTTTCCGTTCTGGTGACCACCAGCGACATGATTGGGAGCTGCCTCGACATTGTTTGATCTTACTAGCACTAAGCACTCCAGGGTATCTAACTCACTACGTGTGAGTAAGCGTCAGAAGGCTGTCAAGACAGTTATCCACTAGGTCACGGTAGCCAAGGTTACAAGACAGTATGCGAATTGCTTCTTTCTGATGCTGCATTTCTTCTCCCCATAGGTTGACGAAAGAACAGTAGTCTCAGTGATACGTAGAACATCTCGTAGAGAAGTATAGAAAGAGAAGAGTGGAAGATAAATTCGTCTTGAACGGATACAAAACAGTGGTAGCGGGAAAGTGTCCTTGTCATGACAACAAATTATGTCAAGAGAGTGAGGTTTCCTATTAAACGTACCTGTTAGGGACTGTAACTGTATCTTACTCCTCTGTCTTCTTATTCAGTGCAACCACTCTGATATTTTTTCTCTTCCTAAGCCTTCCATTCGAACTGAAAAATCAGAATTAACTGACTGCTACCTAGAACTCAGAGTTGAAGTGCTATGCTGGACTTGATTTGTTTTATAACAAGAAGCTGATCACAATTTTGGAGTGGACGTTTGCAGCATTGTTTAACTGTGTGATAATGGGTTTCTTTCGTGCCAGTTTAAAACTCGTAATTAGGCATAGTCTTGATTTGCCCAGAACCGACAACTTGGATTTCGTTCTCGTTTACAGTAACAGCTGAAATACTATTGTTGTGTCTTGCGTTCGTTTATGTAGACAGTAAATCATTGATGGAATCTTCAGGCGTACTCATAGTTCATCCTTCTGACAGCCAGAAGACCGAAAGCAAAGCACCTGAAACGGTTCATCCCATCGCAGTAGAGCCTGAAATTGAGAAATCAAGACATGCCACCATCGTGCAAACACCCGTGGTTGATGGTTCGCATTCAGCTAGTCGTCTAAAGCTTTCTAAGAACTTTCTGAACAGGTCTCGAAGCGCGAAGTTGTCCCGAGCTGACTACGTTCATCTGGCGGCTGTTCCATTGTTACCAGAAGGGGTAGATGTTCCCAAACAGCTTGCTCCTTGGAGATACCCATCGGTCAACCGACTGACAAGATCGAACACTCTGCCGTCAAAACCCTTTCGGTCTCTGGGAGATTGGAATGATGCATTTGTGGGCAGTGTGACGAAATCCGGTGCAAGTTGGTAAGCATATTCCGTTTTTTACCTCATTGCACTTCGATGATATGCTTTGCTATTATCAGGGTGAAGTTACAATTTTCCAGAAAGGCTAAACAGTCATGGATGAAAACATACGGATTCTGACGTCAACTCATCACATATTTATTCCAGCCACTCCTGGATAGGTTGGAAGGTCCCATTACTACAGATGTTATATGCCCAGGTGTTTACCTAAAAACGTCGTGTTATGAAAATCAGCTTCACTTAGTGATAGGTGCATGATACCATCACTTTTCCACTCATTTTACCTGGCTCTTGTCCGTCTTTGATTCAGTTCCATCATCTTCTTACCGCAACACTGCCACTGAGGTCGGATCAGACCGATTGTGAACATGCAAATCAATAAGAAGACTCAAACCCTGATCTTCATATTAAAATTCCTGTGGATTTTAGCAACCTTTGCTAACATTTACAGCGTCACTAGTTAGCCTGCAAAAACAATCAGATCCCAAGTTCGTGAAGACACCTATACTCTCGAACTGTTTTAAACTCGTCAAGCCGTCAAGCCTTCATTATTTCAAGTATACTATTGCTTGCAATGTCCGAGAGTTTTCTATTTTCAACGGAGTTTGTTAGCAAAGCTTCTATCATGTCCGGGCCATTGGTGCACAGTCTTCAAAGTTGTTCGGCTTACAATCCGCGTCTATGCGCTGTGCATACACAGAGCACAATCTACTGCCTCTCACGTTGGTGACAAATGGATGAGAATAAATGGTAAATGACGGGATATTTCGTGACTCATCCTGTCGAAATATTGAAACAAAATATTTCTAACGTACTTTCAGACACCGTGATCTTTGTAGGTCACCCACTCAGGAGTGAGTTATTCCCGGACAGCTGCGTGTCACACCCACACTGGTGGTTTATGATTTTTTTGTAGTTTAAAATTTTAATTTGTGTTTTGCTTACTGGATGATAGCTTGTTATTCGCCCCCTTTCCCAAAGTGATTCCACTCCCATGAAACCAGCGTCTCACTTTACCTATCTGCTGAGGACGCCGCCGAACTACTCGGAAGTTACGGGAAAACTAGACTTGATTCAGTTTTCAAGTCAGCGCTTAAGGCGTCTTAGAAGAAATGTCATCAGTGTTGCTTTGTCCAGGTCGGAAGGTAAACCACAGGATCATCATGATACCCTTGAGACCGCCTCCCAGTTTCATAAACTTTTGCATCAATCGACTAGCTTTTCGGCCTTGGGGAAAATTCACGTGGCCACACAAACGGGAACAACATTGTCTCATTCCGTTCAGGATGGCGCGGTTGTCGATGATACACATACTGAATTATCCACCAGTACGGTATCCAGATGTGAAGTGAACCCTGTGTCCTCTTTCTCACTGGTTCCCGACACTACCAGAGAGCGGAACAAACTCCCGGAATCAATGTGTCCACACAAGGTGAGGTATAACTCAGTATAAGATGTGAATCAACATCCTTCTTAATGCAGTGCATTTTATGAACGTTAATATAGTACGTCCCATAGCAAAGCGAGTGTGCCAGTATAGGTTTCTAGGTTTTACACTGTGTATCACCACGCGACGTGCAATGGCACATGTTGATTGAATGCTACTGTACCGGCCGAATGTGGCAAATTGTAATTCTGCTAACTGGTCTGGAGCTGTCAACCGTATAAATGGTGGTCGACACAGCTACCATTAAGTTGACGTCCTCCTACCTGAAATGACTATATAGCTTGTCTTGATCTTTCCATGAGCACAACAATTCGTCAGACGATTACTTAATCTTCAAACACTGTTCAAATGGACTACGAGTATTCCTTCCAGGCAAATCTTTCTCCCATGTCCTTGATTCTAAGTAAATCTTATTGTGCATCAATATTGCCTAATGGTGTCTTTTATAACTCTACAGTAAGTGTGGACATTATTTCCAATGAAAACACATTTTATCTTAGTGATAGAAAACTTTATTGTGTGGCGCGAAGTGATTTGGTCCTATTTCTGGGTCGTTGACGTATTTGATATATGACCTTACCGCGGAAGATTTGGTCGTCTGACTGCTATATTCCACTTCCACCTGATTCAGGACAACCGGGTGTTCAAAATGGTTAAGTTATTTGAATGCCGGTCCGATTTGTCTTCTTCTTACGCAACAAACGACAAAACTCCGCTGCAAAATGTGCGGATTCCCAAACTGGGATTGAAGGATTCCAGGTCTACCATGAACTACACGCCTATCATCCGACTGGTTGAATCCGTGGCTCCTGAACTACATGGTGTACAGTGCTGTCAGTTGGTGGACAGAGAGAAAGACGGGGTTGTTACGCATCGCAGTTCGCCGTCCACTTCTGACTTTGACAATCTTAACTCCGATGTCATCGACGCAAAACCCGAAAAGCCGGGTGTCTCTGAGAGTGGCAATGAACACAAGCCCACTCGCCAATTGGTTAGCCCACTCAACGTTCAAATCTCGCCGTGAGTAAATTATATTATTCCAGTGCATTAATTGATGGAATTAGAACAACAGGTAAGGGGAGCACATATTAACCTGCTCGTCAGTAATGGTGCTGCACCGGTTTTCCTCTAATGTTGACTGGCTTGTTGACAGTCACGGCAGATCGGACTCGTCCTTCGATTTGAGATCCTGATTACTCACCGACCCGGTAGCTGAATAGTTTAGGAAATCCGAAAGCAACTCGGGTTTAGTTGTGTAAATGTTTTCGCTGCTCGGCAGTCGTATCAGTGGAGTAGATCTGAAGAATGATGTGGGAGGTGTAGAAGCCACACGACAGCTGTCTTGCTAATTTTGCCGTACTTTCAACCACAGTATGATCATTCGTTTGCGACTTATGGACGTGTTTGCGTTGAAGATGCCAGGATGGATAGGGTCATTGCCTATTATGTCTCAGTTCTCCTTCCTATACCTTCAGGCATGGGCTTTGCTTATGATGGTATGACAGACACACACCAGTGTCAACAAGTTGTGCAATACTCCTGATAGTGATGATAACGATTAAGATGATGACGATGGTTGTAGTACGACGGACGTATCGCACATTCTTGTTTTGTTCTTCGATGCGTCACTTTAATCCGGCCTTCTTCCGCTAGACATTTAGTACTGTTTCGAATTACTGTTTGTAAAAATTGCTAGACGGGTTGAAGCAACCCTTCATGTTTCAGCCAGATATATCTAGACCCTTCCTTTCAGATCACCATTCTGTTTTCACATTCATTACGCTCCTGTTGAATTGTTTGCTATGTAAATCCATCCCAATCCTGTGAGGGGTGTTAAAGTAGTCACTGGAGAGTATTGCTACTATTCAACGGACTGGTCCTCATCTCTCAACCGACACGATGTACCACATAAATTCCATCGACTGACGTTTTACAACTTACAAATTACTTACAAACGTAGCCAAATTCAAAACTTACACGGTCGGGTACAAGCTTTGAAATGACAAAATATGCATCCACAATCTGCCGCTCGTTTATCTTCCGTCCAGCAATAAAACAGAGAACACGTTTATATGTGGAAGACGATTTAAACTAGCTGGTCAAAATGTAAGGTAGTGGGCGGAGTAAGCGAAGTGATCAGGGAAAGAACAAACACATGGGAGCAGCTTTTCAATTATACAGGTAATAGCCTGCTGTTTGTTTGCTCAAACATTTCGAAGATGGTACCCTTGGTCTTAAGTCTCTTTAGTGGTCTCTGGCTGCGCTCCTAACACATGCATTGTTGGGCTTCTTATCTTCATCGATTTATGGTTGCTTGTAGGTGATCTCGGACGAGGAAGTTATAGAAGTTGATGAACAGTTAGTTTACTTAGAAGATAACGTCAGCGGTGACGAGGTTGGGGAAAATAAAATTTGTATGGTTTCACAGAAAGAATGATGGGTGTCTGTTTAGGTCATTTCTGGTGACAGAAGCAAGCTTCCGTTATTTAAACGGTGTATGTTCAGGGTGAAATTCAGCATGAATTTTGGTCATTAAAAGTGAAGGGTGTAAACCGTCTTCGATCGTTTAACCTCTGTACCCTCTATACCACCTGGTAATCAGCAACGCGGATATTCGGTAACCAGAATCAACCTAACCCAGTCTTTATGCATGCGTTAATTTGGTTGGCTAAGCCTCGCAACAGAGATACATACTAGTAATCTGTTTGTTTGGGAAGTCTGAGGATTCCGCGATCAACCTCCATATCCTGTACACACGTTTTGAAGTAGAGAGACGAAATAGCCATTGGGTGGCTGTCCACAGCAGACCTCATCCAACGTCCGGGCAACACTCCGCGTTATTCATAATGTTTGGTTGAAGGGTTTAAAGCCGATGATGATTAATCAGGCTCACGGGTGTAAATGCTCCGGCCGTCTGAATGAGTTGATCGTGAAGATAATAAACGTAAGAAGCTGACAGGTACCCTCTTTCTTATGTAAATCGTTTTTTTCTGTAAGCTTTGAGTAATGTGGTGTTGATCACTTAATCTTAACTAAGTCCTAGTTCTCTCTCCTCGTTTTTCTCCATATTAGGCTTGCTCTGTTTCGATCTTTCTAGGTCGTATACTAAGTAAACATCTATATCAACCACTGATTTATTGAGGCCAATGCTGTCAAGTAAACGAGCACAGACTAATTCGTCAATGGTTCGTTAAAGATCGAAAGTACAATGCGATTCAATGAATGTGCTGTCAGGCGTGTACGGATGGTTGTGTGCTCAGTTTGACACTGTTGCAAATGTTAGTGTTAGTAGTGAGTAGTACTTCAGGCTAATGATGTATAGGTATATATATATGTATATATATTTATATAGGTGTACATATGCAAGCACTGAACAGTCGCTCGAATTCAGCCACATCTTAGGCACAACAGTTTACGCACACACGCGCTGTCAGCTTTTGGGTGAACATCCAGATTTCACAGATCTACTTAACTGCTATTCTGATTGTAAATCGAACACAGTTTTCTCACTATTGCACTATTTTCCGTCTCCGAAAACACTCACATTTGCCTTTCCACCAGTTCTACAGACTTGACGATCCAAGCGGAGATCGAGGTACCGAAACCTGTCGGCCATCGATTTCAAAATGTTCAGAAAAGTTTGCATTCACGAGAAGCGCCGGACGAAAGTGCCCATACGGAAGCAGAATACGTTAAGACACAGTCGGATTTCTGGCAGACTATGCAAGTTTCATTACCGCCTCCATCCACAAATGCTAAGATTTCTGCTAAGATTCCAGGTACGCCTATGCCAGTGTGATTTTTGATTGTTAGTTCAGCGTAACACCGTCGTCTTTCTAATGCTTCTGAGTTGTTATACACCAGCTGGCTACTAGTGTTAGAACCAACCTTATGTTGGATTACAGGGATAGACTCATGTAAATATGAGAAAACTCAATTGAGCAGATACGTTTAATATTTATCCGTTTACACATTTCTTTCTGTTCCATTAGTTTTGTGCTTTTAATTGCGCCATAGTTTTGTATTGGTATGTGTAAATGTTAACCATTTGTGTATCATTCACCTAACGCCATCCAAAACCATGGGGATTGCCTAATAAGCATGCCGTTCGCAGAAGAATGGTTTGAACCCCTCTACTTTGCTGAAGCATCAGGAATCGGGGGATTTATCAAGTTTCAGCAAGCAGACTCCACCAGTGTCTCCGTTGAAATCCGTTGATGACAGCTTGTCATTTCCCGAACAATCATCAGATCGCTTGCAAGCATTTAGACGGAATCCGATTGATCAATTTTCTCCTCGACCGTCTGTTGCAGACTGGAAGCAATTGCTTAATGAGGATATAAGTTTAGCAGCATCTGACTCCAGATTCAACAACGACGAAAAGTATTTCAGCTTCCTCACAATACCCTTGTGGAGTTGCGCAGCCCCCGATATTCGTTTTCCACACGCTCACCAAGATAGTGTGGTGCTCAAACACAAAACTGACAACAATTGCGAATCAATTTTTCCTTCAACAAATGAAGGGAACATGTCTGGCTCCGTTGTACGGTCGAAGTTGATTCCAGGTGCGTACTCTATTTGCAGTGTTATCTGTAACGATTTTGAAAGTTCGCAAGGAATTTATACGGTCAGTGCTAGACCATCCGCATCACTATTCGTAAACGAGAATTTTCATCATCTCGCAGTATGTTATCTCGTTTGTTTCTGGCCATCTCACATTTTTATCAAGCACTCAAATAAATGAGTATTATATAATGTTTGGTAGATTTATTTAGTTGAAGGTAATGGGTGGACTTCACCATGCATTTTGATAAATGACTTCTACACTTGTGGTCAACTACTACTCTTGCCATCTGTTAAAATATCACCTTCCAAAGCTACTCTCTAGGGCAACGTTCAGACACATTAAACGAGCAGTTTGAAACAAATGTTCCCACTGATTTCTTTTCGTGCGCCTAGCATTTCACATCACTTCTGTTCTACCGTGCATCGGCAAGTTTGAGCAGTACAAAAGGATACATTTCTACTTAACTACTTTTAATCAGTTAGTAGCACAAATATACAGTTTGCCATCCACGCTATTAGTTGAGATTTTGGTACGTTTCTGCTTAGTGATACTATTGTTCCGTTCATTCATAATGCCCAAATGTTTGCAATACTGACATCTCACCGATTATTCAATGCGTACAACTGTTCCTTGTTATTACCCACATACTGCCGTGTTGCATCCGGGCATAAAGACCCTGTAGTGCGTAAGCTTAAAAATCGACTTCCACCAACTTGCACTATTGCGTTCCGTACACTCTTGTTGCAGTGTACGTCTCTAAGGGGCTCTGCTGCAGTTTTTGCAGTTTCCTCCAACGCTCACTTCGCAAGATTTGTCGTACTGTCTCATTTAAGCAAACGTTGATAGCTGCCAGAGTTTGTCTAAGCGTTATCTTCAACACTATGCAAATCAGAAGCCAAAGTGAGTCGGTGTTGATATGTAATCTTGAAGAATCACAGATGTGATCTCAAGTTTTGTAGAAAAATAATTACTCCGAAGACTTTCAGTTTCCTAATTGTGATGCTCGTGCTTTAACGCTGGATTTGAGCAAAATGACCTTATCGATAAATCCTATACATCTATTAACATTTGCACCGTCGTGTGTGGTCTTTTGTGGACCTGTTGAGATCCAGTAGTCAATCAGAATAGCTTTCCTAAGATTGGTCTAGCCGTCAGTGCTGCACAGTTTATTTGTAGTTGTAGTCGTTCAGCAGCTCGGTTGTGTTGTTTGCAAGGTGTAGGCACCTTGATGCTGAATGTTTGAATATGAACGTAGTCATTTTCAGTAGTTAGGTCCCTTCCCGTCCCCTTCTTTTTCCTTCTCTCTTTCTATATAGGGTTTGCTGTTTCTTCATGGTTGTGTGGCAGTTAAGCATTAGTGTTAACCACTGATGTATTGCTGTCTATGATGATGATGATGATGATGAAGATGACGATGATGATGATGATGAGTCGTTCAGTTACTTTTTCTCATGGATGTGAATTTCAGCGATGGTTGAGGTTCTCTGCTAGTCTGTCCATGTATGTGTCTTAGCATTCACTAGTTTCAAGAGTCTTTTGATCATAATTTGGCTTCAATTTTCATGCGGTGTGGACAGCAATTTTTACCCTTGGATTACTAGGTTATAGTAACTACCTTCCTCTGCAGATTTGCACATGTGTTACTTCCCGTACTGATGCTTAGAACGACTGGTGTGTAGGAGCTAGTTTGAAGCATTTCTTTCAAGTTAATTATAATTCATGTACACTAAGCCTTGACAGTATGTTGTGATAAGATCTTCCACTTTGATTTCGCGTTGTCACATTTCGATTTCTCCCCTCACCTTCACAGAATTTGTCAAGGTATTTTTGACGAGGAGTCGTGTCAGTTTTGTTTGACTGCCGTTGATTGGTTCAATATGATGATGACAACTGTTTTTCCACTTGTCTGCGCGTTTGGTAGGCTAAGTTATGGTGTTACCCATGGGGATATAGTTGCACATTTCATTGGATCTTATCTGATCATCGGACTGAGTTGTCTGTCTGCGTGTAAATTCTTAGATCATTACACATATTCCGACTCGTTATCTTGTAGGTGATTCGAGCTTTAATTCCACTTGGTTCAAAAGTAATCCTTTTGAAACAAACTGTTCGTAATTAATGTACTCAAGGGAAAATTAGCGAGGTGGCTTGCATCCTCTTGTCTGCAGATAGAAGTTACCTGTAACTCAAAGTGTATTTCTAAGGACCCGCGTTTATTGAACATTTGCTTAGAGCGAACAAGCCATTCGACGTAGTCTAGGTCCTCTAGGTACACGCCGTCTCCGTTGTTTTTGACGAATATCCGTCAGTCATTTAGCCACCAGTTATCGCTCCACCCCACATCTGATCTCATCATAATTCGGAATCATCAGAACTTCCGTTTCTAGATCGGTGTTCCCGTTTTGAATCCCTTCGGCTTTAACACTTGACTGCGCGGTCAGGCAAGCCCAACTCAGTGTTTAAATTTGACCAGATGGTAACCTGCACACGGCCGTACAGTTATCGTTCTGTACTGGTGGAACGCTCATATCACCCATACATCTGTCTCACTAAAATTCAACGTTCCAATCGTTCTCAGTTATTTAACTCACTAACAATTATCAATGTATTTCGTCTCTCAGCAAATTCAGTAGTTCTTTTGAGTCCCAATGAGATGGATTCTCACTCGTAAGTTGTTCGATTCGAATTAACGAAACACGTGTCATCTGTCACTGTGATCGCCCAACCTGTGCAGTGCGAAGGAGGGTGAATTTAGGGGTATACTACTTTGCTCAAGCCTAATGTGAGACCTATAACACGGTGATCAATACGGTATTCTCATTTTGGCATGGGAAGACGATCAACTGTCGGGCGTCGCGAGAATATGTGTTGTTGACAATCTCCGACATCAACAAATGAGGTCGGTAGGAAGGCTAGCTTGATACAAAGGCTGTGACAAGATATGGGTGGTGCCTAAATGACTTTGTGTTTTTGTTAGTCAACAGGAATGCGTTGAATCGGCTAAGATTTTTCGATCGGTTGAATGGTCAAGCGTCCCGCAAAGGATGCTCACTGAGTCGCTTATGGTTAATTCGTATTGTCTGATTCACTCTGAGTGGTTACCAAGCCATTTAAACTGCTGGACTGTAACAAACCCGGATAGCGGCAGTGGCGTTTACGGAGAATTGCCGGGTCCTTGCGGACTCAGCGCTACAGACTCTTGTGCTCGGCATCGCAATGTTTTTAAAAGGACGCAGGCCCTTTCAATACCATAACAAACCACGAATGTCTGACCAATTTTCTGCTACTCACTATCGTTAATCTTGTTTACATATGACCAAACATTTCCTCGATTCATAGGTTCACGAGTCTGTTCCTATCCAGCTTGAAAGCGAAATTTGACTATACGCGATACAAATAGAAAACTTACACATTTTGGAAACTTCTCAAGAGGTCATAATGTGGAAAATATGTTGTGAATTCTGGTTTTTAGCATACATGACTGGTCCATGTGACTTCAGTTTATCCGAAAATGTAGACAGTGATCCCTCAGTATGTATCCATCCAAAGCTTGTGCTAAGAGATAACATAATCTATTTTATGTAGCTTCCTAATGTACTCTGTTATGTATGACCTTTGAAACACGGATCATTTATTGGCTACCGTTCATCGATCCGGGTGAGGTAAACTAGTTTTGTTTGATTAAAATGTGGTTCATCTTTAGGATTTGTTTATGTTTAGCAGAACACTAATGACTTTTCATTGGTGTCCACCTCCACATTTATTCAGCGAGTTCTGTGATAAAATGCTTTCATTCATGACTACTGAATCTCTCGAGGTGGGGTACTGTGAACAAATAATCTTTCAGTAGGTCATTTGTACGACCTGTAAAGACCAATCTACTATTTCCAGCCAACCACAACATAGCCGACAAGTAACATAAACATCAGTTAGCATAAACAGTAGAATACGCCGGAAAATGTTCTATTTCTCTTGCTTGTTAACTATCAGGGGCGCGCTCAGCGTTTTCGATATTGTGAAACACACCAGACACAATGCTTCATAACCCCGTTTACTTCCTGCTTGTTTGGCAATGAAGAGTATGTGAATCGGGCATTCTGCTGTGAGCGATCCTCAGATTGCCCGATCGCCTCGAGAAGAGACACTATGACTGTCCTGCTAAATTCAACCAATGATCCCTTGGTTAGGATTTCTCTCTAAGTTAAACTCGCAAATAGCATTAAACTTGGGCGATATTTCAACTGCTGGTGAGTAGTGGGGGACATTTGGTTGATATGAACTTATCGCAGTCGTTACATTTTCCTAGACATTTCACTCGAGCCCTGCCGAAAAGAAGCACTATACTAGATTGTTGCTCCTGTTACAGCTGGTCAAGAGTTTACAACACGACCGTGACAAAGGTGTACACCACTGATGAATGGAAAGCATATTTGAGACTTACGACTGGAGCATCAGCTGTTTAATGGACCAGTAGCATCTCATTTTAATCCGTTTGGTATGTACTGATAGAGAATGGCAGACTAATGTGGTTGGTCAGCTCCATGTCGGTCCTCAGAAGCCACATGGTCTGTTGTGCTCACATCCGGTTGATATATCGTACTATGAGCTCAGGATATTTTAGTCACGCATATATTGACCGCCAATCACACGGTCACGGGCCCCAGCTGGATTATCTCAATGGTCATTCTAACAGCTCGACAGCGTTCATTTCCAGTTGGCTGCATGGTGCAAGTTATCGTGTCATAAAACACTTCTGGGTGTGTCGGGTTGCACTCATTTGGTTTTCATCGTAATCAGCGACGTCACACAGACAAGGATAGTATTCTAGATCCGATTGTTAGTAAGCTCTTGTAGACTTCAGGAATGCAACTGAGGTACACAGTAATACATCCCTAGTGATTGTCACTATCTCGTGATTTGGCTATCTGGACTGATCCTATGTAGATATGATCAAACTTACTGTGTCACTCAAAGTGTAAAAGTTAGGAACTACACAATAGAAGCGATGTCAATGAATTACTTTCCATCACGATCGAAGATAGGACACACATAAGGTTTATCTGTAATATCTGACCAGCGGTGGAATCTTACAGAGTGACTCTGTTTAAACGTTTTCCGCATCGTATTAACGGAGAAACATTCCTGCGAAATATGCATAAGACTTCGTGTTGTATTGAAAAAAGGTAGGATAGGGTTTGGACATTGAGTCGGTACTAATACTTCTAGTGTCGGTAACCGCAGTGTGGAAATTGAGAACATTGTGTACTGTTGATTTCCGTTATCAACCGCACGCTTGCGGATTTTAGCCCTGGCTACCTCAAATAGCGACCTATGAAACGCATGCGGTTACACACATAGTCTTAAATGGTTGTATCTTATTCAGCGATATATGCTGTACGTCCTCTCTCTCAGTTCACTCAGTAGTGTCTAACGAGAGTTATATCTAAGATGGCGTGTATTCTGTTTTCACCTGTTGGGCTAAACATTATACAGGACGGTTGATTATCTTACTTTGTCCAGAGTGCTCCGTGTAGACAAATAAATCCGTGTTATTAGTCATCTTGGTACCTCTGGATCAAATGCACAAATATTTCCATGTGGCTATCGTGACACACAGAGCGCTTCTGTCTCAACCGGGGGAAAATCTGTTTTGAAACGCATTTCACTTCTTGGAACACAAACTTCGAGATCATCACTGATCCTGTGTCACTTCAGCTGTCTATTCTGAATCACAGGCCGTCGCTCTGAATGTCAATCACATTCAGTATGTACATGCATTGAGCAACGAATAAATAACTGCATATCTACACAAAGCGAACAGACGTACACATGCACTTTATGTACATATTGGGTTCACGTTAGTTGTGTTCTAAATACTACGGGCGACGTGAAACAGTAAACTTCGAATAACTAAACGAGCAAATAATGCAGACGAGAATTCGTATAAATTGAACATTGCTTAATGCTTAACGTGAGGTCGATGGCGCAGTGGTCAACGCGGTTGCCACATGAATGCGTGGCCAGTGGTGTAGTCTCGGCCGTGGCAAGGATATGCACTACTAACTAACTCTAACAAGAGCGAAATTCATATCTGATGCTTCTTTTCGAAAGAGTTTGATTGAAAAGTTTATTGGAATGCGACAGCTCTGATCAACTGTGGTTGATGTCGAATTTATGTGAAAAACCAAATCTAATAGTCTACTACGCGGAAATGGTGACATGGTTCAACAGGAGTTAAGACAGTCACCATATAAGCGACTGGAATCGGAAGCCCTAGTAAAACATTGTAGTATTTGGTCATCAGGCTAATTACAAAAAAATATGTATGAAAACAGTAACTAAGGTGAGTCCGAAAAACGGGCCATAGAGGTTATGGAAAGCGTGTTTGCTATCAGATACACACTGTCCTAAATTGTGATCCACTGGAGATGCAGTGTCCGGGCAAACTTCTGGGCGCAGCTGTCAGAATTACGCAGTCGGATACTGATGGCCTCATCAACGGTCAACAGTCGGAATCTCACCATTTCCGATCGATCC
>QNGE01004595.1:11393-58720 GCA_008508345.1 Paragonimus westermani
TCTTCAAGTCTGTTCGCGGCCTTCATCGACGTGTCCAAAGCATTTGACTCCATTTCACAGCACTCCATTATCAGATCGACCCAAGCTTTCGGTGCCCCTCCAACTTTGACACATTACATTTCTGACTCCTATCGGAATGCTTCCGTCACGCTAGGCAGCACCGTCCTCCGGTACCAGCGTGGCGTTCGCCAGGGTGACCCGCTGTCCCCGCTTTTGTTTATCATGGCGATGGATGAGGTGCTGGCTCTTTCTCGACCGGAGCTAGGCTACCAGTTCCACGATACACTGGTCAGCGGTTTTGCCTATGCCGACGATCTGATCCTCCTGGCTCAAAACCCCACAGCCGCCGCTAGTGCTCTGGACTTAACCGGGCTGCGAATCAACACGCATGAAACGAAACTTATGGTCATTCGCGGTGATCAGAAACACAATGTGACCGCCAGTTTTAGTGAGTCCATCCAGTTCGGTCCGGATACTATCCGCCCACTAAGCGCCATTGATACGGTGACCTACCTAGGTATCCCGTTCACCTGGAAAGGTGAAACATTCACTAATCACCGTCTGCAGCTTCGCACGATGCTGGATGAGACGACCGGAGCGCCCTTAAAGCCGTATCAACGCTTGGATCTGCTGACACAGCATTTGATTCCGAAGACGAATCACTTGTTGGCATTTAGACGAATCCACCGGAACACTGTCAAAGCAATGGACTGCACTATTCACCAGTTTGTCCGGCAGTGGCTGCGCCTTCCCAAGGACACACCCATTAGCTACATCCACACCCTCAATTCGTCTGGGGGGTCTGGACATCCCGGGTTTATCCACCACTATCCCCATCTTGCGCAAATCCCGACTGGAGACACTACTCTCTAGTCATTGTCCAGTTCTGCTGAATGTGGTCAAAGACCATTCGTTTGGCCTTATCCTGAAGGAGGTAGACATCACGGTTTGCGTCCAGGGTGTAGTAGTGACGAGCGAGGAGAAAGCCCACGCTGCGTGAACCGATAAACTCTATCACTCGCTAGATGACTGTGGTCTTCGGAAAGTGTCACGCTCTCCACTCTACAATCGTTGGCTGTTCAATCTAGACCGCATCTTCCCCAGAATTTTTATTCGTGCTATCCAGCTTAGGTGTAGTCTGCTGCGGACCAAGGCCCGAAACTCACGAGGTGACCGAAGCCGCCAGTCAGTTCTCTGCCGTGGCAACTGCGGTCAACCAGAAAGCCTCGCTCACATTCTTTAATCATGCTGGATCACTCACGATGCGCGTTGTGCTCGACATAACCGCGTGGGTAAAGACCTGGCGAGACGACTGCGTGACTTGGGCTATACAGTCTTTGAGGAGCTGCGACTACCAACGGCGAGCTCGTTCATCAAACCCGATGTGATCGCGGTAAGTGGCGGCGCTGTTGTGGTGCTTGATGTCAGCATAGTGGATGACTACCAATGCCAACTTGCCTGGACGGACAAGGTTGTGAAATACAGTACTGACTCCCATAAAGCTGCCATTATGTCCACCCTCCATACCATGAGCCGTGATGTGAACTCTGTCTCTCATTCAACTGTGATTGTTTTCTTTCGCGGAATCATATTCTCTTCATCACGTAGCGCTATTCCTCGACTCGGACTGCCCTCCTATGCAGTCAGAGATCTATGTTTACTAACTGTTCTTGGTTCCCTGAAAACATACGACACCTATTTATGCGGGAAACGTGGCATTGTCTGTTGCCGATTCTCTGACAGTCGCCTCTCGATGAAAGAAATTCTGTCCCGATGCGTGAGCCTTGAATGAGATAGCACCTTTTGTGCCCTGAAGAGCCAGTGATTTTGTGGGATTTACTGTCTATAGTATTCCAGCTTTACCAAGTTTTATTTCTCCTATTCTGTGCCTCCAATTTCCTGCACACTGTTTGGTACACACCCCTAACTTTTTGTTTGATGCTTGAACTATTAACGCTTGTCATTCTTATGTGATGACCTGTTAACTGTACAATGTTTCCGACTACGCATCACCTAACATTTGACTGTGAGCTTGTTCATGCATACTCCTCGTTCCATTTCTCTTACTTCATATTGGTGTCGCCGCTTGTTTTTTCTTTGCAAGAAGCTGTGTACATTGCTCTTCAAAATAAACGATATAGTAGTTGTAGTAATATTAGTTGTAGTAGTAGTTGTATTAGCAGTTTTAGTATTAGTTGTGGTGGTTGTATTAGTGGTTTCAGTAGTAGTAGTAGTAGTAGTAGTAGTAGTGGTAGTAGTAGTAGTGGTAGTAGTAGTAGTATTGGTTGTAGCAGTAGTTGTTGTTGTAGTACAACGTATTCAATCAGTTTCGGTTGGCGGTATGACAGCATCACGAGAATATGATTCTGGAAGTCGTAGATTGGTCCGTTCAAAATGAACAAAACAGCCCGAAACGACCGTCAACAAATAGAATGAATCGCCGGTATCTTTCGCAAGCTAGTGGAAATGTACGGGATCGGAATAGAAGTATTGCAGATCGAACACAGCTTCAGGCCAAGGCAACTTATCCTGCCCGCGACGCAATTGGTGTATCTGTATCCGAACCCCATCCGCTACATCCCTTACGGGCAATAACAAATCCAGTGAGAACAAGTCACTCAGCAGAACCGCATCGTGTATTGTCGCATTTACAAGCAATCGGGTCATTTTAAAGTACATGGATGTGTGAGCCGTTGGTCGTTGAAGCCTCGACCAATCAGATCACTTTCGGAGCCTTGGTACGAGTGTGGGGCACACAGGCGGCCTTGACGCGTATACAGGTACGTCTGCAAATGTGTATCGTTGCATATGCGTACCAGATTACGCATCCCGCATTGTGTTCACGACGGCCACACTTCTTCCTTCAACACAAAGGCTACAGAAATGTTGGGTAAGCTATCTACACAGGACAATCAGGAAAGTATCCTAAAGAGCAGTCCTCCTTCCATCCGCGACCACGTCAAATTCTCGAGTGCCACAATTATAATCAAACCTGGAGAGGTCGAACGCAGTCTGCCTCCTCTTGTCATGAGCAGGTCCCCCGGTGTAGATGGAATCCCCCACTAGGCTGTTTGACGGTACTCAAAGAGTCCCTCGTGGAATTTTTTCAACGCCTATTCAGTACGATGACGGACTCCCGGATCTGGAAGACTGCTGACAATACTCGGATCTGCAAGAAAGGAGGTAGAACGGGCGCAGCTAGCTACTGTCCAATATTACTGTCATCTTCAATCTCTAAAACCACAGAGAGCATATTTGACCGCTGCTTCAGGCACCTCCTATAGTGTGGCAGTGTGCCGGCTAACACCCACCATACAGTACTCAGCAGCCGTTCGTGTGTTCCCATGGAAACTGCCAAACTACTCATCATTAATAAGATTTATAAGCTCCAGGGTAGCATTGAAGCGTTCTCTGACGATTCACGTTCACACCGAGTTACGCGTATTCTGTCGATCCGATAAATGTTTCTCAATATTCAACGACGGAGACAATCTATCCTCGAAACGGTAAGCGAGAAGGCGCTCGTAATAACTGGATTTAATATGGTACCAATGGAATCAATGTACAAGGAAATTGAGTCTCTCACCTCGAATGTGAAATTCCTCAGAAATCAAAGAAAGAAAGTGCCTGCACAACAAATCAACAACCAGGCACCGATCAACAATGGTGGACGATAAAACGAGTTGAGCTCACTCAAACACATGGTCATTGGTTGGGGCAGAGCAAAACGACTGTTCATGCATCGAGAAACGACGGCAATCATAAGTTGTTCAGGGAACAATACGGAAGAAGTAGTGTGTAATTTGGGCATTTAAAAGTTTACAGGGTTCGGAATAAATAAGTGTAAAAGAAACGGTCAAAGTGGATGGGGTAAGAACAAGGATTGGTGAAGTGTTTTATTTGGGGAAGAGAGCAAAGTGTAGGGCCGCCTTTCAACATCAAGCAAGCCTCAGAAATCTCAAAATAACGCAATAAACCTTGACAAAATCAATACAAGTCCCTGAAAATCGGCTGGTTTTCCAAACTCAAGGAGGCAATATGAGCAGCGGCAACGACCGGTTCTACGGGAGGGTCCACACCTACTGCCTTATCCGTGGTAGCTTGGTGTTACTCTTCAAACGCTTCTAAAAGACAAAGTGATCTGATTTCCTGTCTCACAGTGCCATCTGAAGTTCTTACCGACACATGGCGTACATGTATGTCGTCACCTGGGAATAACTCGGTGGTTACGCCGTAGGGCCGAACACCTCTGGATGCTCTTTCGTGAAGAAGAACTACCTCGCCTACTTGAAGATCACGCGAAGCTTTCAGCCATTTAGTTGTAACCCGCATCTGGGGTAGGTATTCAGCTGCCATTTTTTCCAAAACACACTAGATAAGTGCTGCGTTTCCTCCAGCCCTTGGTGTAACGTTCGCACAATGTAACCTCATCTGTACTTAGGCCTATATTCCGGCGCAACAACAGGAAATCACTAGATCGAACTACCTGGGAACTATCTGGATCATCATAAACAAGTACGAGTGGCCCATCATTCACGATTCGTTCAACTTCCACTATGTAGGTGGTGAGTGACTCTTTATTCATTGCCCGCTGTTGTGTTACCGACGACAGAACTCGTCTCACTGTTCGGATCATTCTGTTCTAAGCCCCGCCCCGATGACTTGCGCCCGGAGGATTAAAATACAAATCACTTCCTTGATTCCATAGTCCATCTGTCAACACGCACTGGTCCAGTCGTCGCAGCCCTCGCTTTAGCTACATGTTTGCTTCAGCGTGAACTGTTTGAGAAACCTAGCTGGAGCGCTTGATCCCCTGGATCGTTTGGAGGATTCCATATGAGGCAGTGGGATGAGTGGATAACCGATTTCAACTTTGACATTTTCGAGCTCCCGGCATAACTCCGTAGCTAAGCCGATGGAGCGGTTGCCATTTCCGTCACTGGTTCGAATCCGGTTGAAGCCTCAGCTGCCCACGGTTGGACGTCAACTAAACCACCAAATTCGCCAAACTACCATTAGTAATATTTTTTAGTTTGTAGTTTGATTGTGTGTCATGTTGATGATACAAAAGACCAGTTCTCTGATCAGATGTCAGCTACAACCATGTCGGCACTCGTGATTGGCAGATTGTTTATTCTGGGTGATATGAACGCTCGAGTCAGGCGCGACTCGGTAGCCTGACCGTAGGCACTGGGGCTCTACGGCATTGGTTCAGCCAACGAGAATAATGATCTTCTGTTCCACCTGTGTGCTACTCACGAGCTGACTAACGCAAAAACCTGATCCCAGTTGGATGCGAGCTTTACCACGACGTGAACTCACCCACGAAGCATTCATCACCATTTGCTGGATTACGTGATTGTGCAGCAGCGCGATATTCGTGAAGTGCGTACCATAGAGTGATGCGCGGTACTGAATATAGCACCGATCACAGGCTGGTCAGGACCAGGTTATCTATTTATGTTTACGAGCTTCTTTATTGTGGATCATCCTGGCAGAAATTGAGTGTAAAAGGACTGAAGAACTGTACAACATGGATAGTATTTTACCCCACCGTTGTCGCTCGCCTGTAGGATGCACCTGTCTCCGCGAACCATAGGGGACTTCGCAATCGCTAAAGAAAGCGATTACGAGACCATCGGTGTCAAGCGACAGAATCGTCCGGATTGGTTTGATAACAATAACGCCGCCAACCTAACTTGGTACGACAGAAGAATGCAGCATTCGCCGCCTCTATAACGGAGCGGAAGGGGCGACGTTCCAGGGTGTTCGCCGTCGACTGGTCGGATGCGTGTGGGGAAACAAGGACGACTTGTAGGAGGAGGAGCAGGCAAGCAAATACGGGACTCATTCGACCGCCGACAACAGAGGCTATTCTATAATACGTCTGAGGCCAACTTCGGTCCATCCTCTCTTTCTACCAATGCACTGGTCGTTGTGGACATTGGATGGTGTACTTGATCCAGCGTTGCTTCTGACATATATCAGTGACCTCCCCAAGCTTACTTTTACCAAAGCCTTTTCTCTGCTTATGATTTAAAATTTGGAATGTGTGTGACCCCAGTGCATCACAGATTTACTTTTACCGTATTAAGTGCTGGTCATGTGACTGGATTCTCCGGCTAACGAAGGCAAGCGTGCAAGTATGTCGCTCGGGGGAGATTAGGAGAGCTTATTCGTGATACACATTGCACAAAGTGCAATAAACATCGCGAAATCTGACCTTAAGAATGAACTAGGAGTATGGATGTCCACCGGTTTGTCTCTCATTTATCACCACCAGATGGCCACCAAAAGGGATGTGTGATTCCTGGGATGACAAAAAGACCTTTCCCCCGCATAGACAAACGTCTTTCAAACGTCTTACGGAGTCTATATACGACCACTGCCCGAACATAATAATGAATTCGTTTACACCGCTTTGAAGTATGACACACTTGTCAGTGAACGTTTCCAGTGATTAGCTGCAAAAGTAGTCACTGGCTGGCGGCATTCCTCTTACATACCTCGCCTCAAAATTCCCGATCTTGATGCCCTTGGGTTTCAAAGACGCCGTGGCAATTCAACGTTTACGCACAGTTTCTTTGGCACAGGATTCGCGTGGCAATTCTTTACCCCAGTGGGTCACAGCAGTTGAAGGGGTCAGGAAAACATGCTTTCTAAGTCGCCATCTGAGACATTCCTCAGGCAACAAGTCTCCTATAGGGTTATCAACCATCGGAACGGTCTTCCGCTGGACAGTGTTAGCTGCTCCTCAAAGAATCGTTTCATCTGTTATTGGCGTGGCGTCCACGATAACTACGGACCGTTGCTCCCAGCTCAAGTCCCATTTTTTCAAGCAGTTCACAAGTCTCCTTCAAGTTCGGAGGATTAGTACCAAAGTATACCATCTACAATCCAACGGAATGGTCGAAAGATTTCACCGTACGGTAAAGGCTCCTCAGACCACCAATCTAGGATCAACCTTCTGGTTTGCTCAGTTATCGGTGGTGCTTCTTGCGTAACGCAGCTCTATTCGTACTGAGAGTCACTGCTGTCCAACGCAACTCATCTATGGCACCAGGTTGCTTTCCTCTGGTCAGCTACTAGCCTATTCCGACAATACAACCATTCCTGACACGACGAACGACTTAGTTCTCTCGCAGCATTCCATGTCCAAGTTGGTTTACCAGCCACCACAATTACGAAGCAAACTCTCAAATTATATCAACAAACTGGCCAGTTGTTCGCACGTATATATTCGTTGTGACAAGCTCCACGAACCACTACAACCAGTAAACAAAGGCCCGTATCGTGTTTTGAATCGCCCGTGCAAATTTCAAACGTTGGACTTTGGTACACCTCGAAATAACATATCGGTCGAACGTCTTATTCCGGCGCAATTACTAGAGGAATTCACTCCAAATGAACCGCACTCGCAACCTGAAACAAATCCGTGCAAGGGTAAACCCAGTCGACCAGCGCGTTTTCCAGATCTTCCTGTGGTCACTCTCTCATCGTAACCTCACAGCTGGTAGGGGTCTGTGTCCGTCGTCTCGCGCTCTCAAACGGCCCATCACATGACAAGCCGCCCAGTCCAATTGATGCTCGTTGTCCCAACCTGCACATGCGCGTTCGGACATTCACCGTCCCGAACGCATTCGTCCACGCACGCAGTCACCATTCGCACACTCAGCCAATTGGGGCACTACGACTGGATGTGTTTCAGCGCGGTCACGCGTGACGCGGTTGGATCCGGATCGAAACGAAGACCGACACAACTGAATAGGACAGGACACAGTCCAAATGAGCGCCACTGCAGTAAACTTGTACATCAACTCCAACTCCCAAACGACTGGCAACCTTTTCGTCGACTACCACTGAGATATCGTTATCTGTTAGTAGGTACACAAGCTATCATGGTTATGGGTTTCACTACAAATTGGTGCCACGATCTGGTTTTCTTTGACCAGGTTTCCTCATATCGTTTGCGTCGCAACTCCATCTTGAGATCTATTTGGCTAATGACTCTCTACTGCTCATTGTTTGTCATCATTCGTTATCCGCACATCACTAAAGACGGCCTAAAATGCCACTGAGGACAGAAACGTTGAGGACCTATTCGTGTCACTACGCTTAGTCAAACTTCTCAATTTCTGGAAATGAGACCCAGCTTTGTGGTTCTTGCAGATTGGACCTATTTTTCCTAAAAACATTTCGCATAAACGAACGGGCCACTGCGTTCAGTTGTGGTTGGTGAACTCCAGCCGAAAATTATGCACAGAGTTTCAGACATTATTGCCAATCCCAACAAAGTTATCCCACGTGCTGTTCTTTAACAAGAGCTCTCAAATTGGATATCTACGCTCCGACACAAACGATCACATCAACTGCTCAACGATTTGAAGCTCGGTTACCGTCGTCCCCCTAAACCGTTGCGTCATGTGCGAACTACGCTGGGTGACAAACCGACGCACAGATGTTTACTGAAGCACTCGTTTGTTCAACGTCTGCCAAGTTCCGTCCGAGCTGCACTTTCACTCGTTCCCGATCAGACTTTGGACAGCCAAGCATCGTCGAGGAAGAACTCATCAAAGGCATGCCAACTAACAGCACCACTGGATTTACAAACTTGCCACCCACCACCACTGACAAAACACCGGTTGTGTCCTTGATCCTTGAGCAGCTGCGGACCATTCAACAAACCCAGCTTCAACTGAGACGTTTGACAGTGCAATTGTCTCGGTAACCCTCACAACTGACTGCTCACCTTCGTTCACGTAGTCTGTGATTGAACAAATTCCTGTCTGAAACTCATGCGACAGATGGATTGTGTTCTATCATCGTGAGCTCGGTGCTAACGCAGGACGTAGCAACATTTGTGATTTTTGTCCGACTCCCAACCAATTTGGAAACGGCAGCGCCGGTTGACTTCTCTGGCATACTCAGCTGGTTTGAGAAATTCAAATCGCCTGTTTTTAATGCATGATGAGGAAGGTTGTCACACTCATTATTGATTCAGGGGCTTAAATCAGTGTTGTAGTAATAATAATGGTATATTCCTCAACGCACCTGTGAGAAACACGCTCAGATAAGCGTGATCAGTACACACATTTTAACGTGAACCCCATACAGTACACTTAATTGTACAAAACACCTATTATAGAGAAAAAGTAATAAAACGGACAAAATAATAGAGGAAAACTCTAGTTTATGAGGGGGCAGTTGGCTCACTTGCTTCTGGAACAATAGCTCTCAAGATGTTCAATATTCGATGAAAAATGTTGAGTTGTTACATCAATTCCTGCTTCACAAGGTTAACGTTAGCCTAATGTTCAAGGTCATTCCAGAAAAAAGATTTTTCACGATGGAGAAAATGAACAGTCGAAGAATTTCACCATCAGTTGATGTAGACGGCCTCGGAAAAATATGTAGAAACTTTTGGGAAGATGAAGGAAGGTAGGTGGGTCCCAGTTTTTCCGGAGAAATGGACGATCTTCTGGACTGGACTCCGTTATTTCCTCAAATCGACGGGATTTCACGAATTGTCTAACTAGTACGGGATTTTGATTTTCCGGACGTTCCGGAATGTTGTCTCGCGTTAGGATTTATCGTGGAATCAAGAATGGAAAGCAAAATTACGTGATAAGCAGAAGGACGTAAAATGATCATGAGAAGTATGACGAATATTGGAATCTGACATTTTCTGTCTAAATCTTTTACATAAAATTTATGCTTCTGCGTTAGTTAATAAAGTATATATCTCTAACAGATAAATGTTATCGTATAACGCGAAAAGTGATCGATTAAGATATTTTCCTGGTATATGACTGCAGCCGAATTCCGATGTCGATTTAGTATGTACGGCCTTTAGGTAGAATGGAAAAGATGTTTAGCAACACGAGAAGATCATCAGGTGGTCTGTGAAGGTAGGAAGAGGCACATATTTATATGTAACCTTATGAGGTGAACAGGCTAAGCTATATATATTCTCTAAACTGTTTTACCTTGCACAGCTTTTGCGTAGTGGTTGATAGCTATACACAACTGATGATATTTAAGTATGGATTAAGAGTGTGCCAGGGTGGTTTGGTTACTACTAACAAGGATGTTTAAGGTTTTGTCATCTGTTAGCTCTAGTTTTGTTATGCAGCTGCAATTTTTCGACAGAGCTGTGTACAAGATCTATCCAGCTGGAGAAATGATAAGTTTCGAAATGAGGAATTTCTCAAATGGCGCAATTGATAGCTTTGATCAGTTCGAAGTGTGTGTGGCGTTACATGCTGTGGTATAGATTCACCCTCCGCTATTATTAGATTAGATCAGATGTTTAGATGTTATTAGGTTCGTTTTCAAAGATATCGTCCTCAGGCAGGCAGAGTTTGAAGATCAACATGACGTTCTTTAATGTTAGGAAAGTTTCTAGGCTTCGTTTGAATTGATGTATATTCTTACTGGTTCTAATTGCATGTGGGAGTTTGTTCCAAATGTAAGTATATTTCACTAGGAAAAAATTTGAACGGAGTTTTCTACGGGATTTAAGAGTTGCCAAAGTGAACTCTTTGTTCCTGATGTTGTATTTTGAGCTATGTTGAAGGCGAATCGCGAGTTTTACCTTAAATTTATTGCTATAAACTAGATTATACATGAGCGCAAGGTTTAGCTTGAGACGCCGTAGCCAAAGAGGATCCAGTTTAAGCGTCTGGCATCGTTCTCTGTAGTTCAACGAAGGCGGATAACCCACTAAACCTTTCGTAAATGCACGTTGGAGACTTTCCAGAGCTAGCCTATCAGACTTGCGCAAGTGACTATATATGAACGTGCAGTACTCAAGCTGGGGTCGTACGCACAGCTTATAAAGGTGCAGTCGAGCTGCAGGAAAAAAGAATGAGTGCCTGATGTATCCAATCGTTCGCTTAGTTTTAGCTACTAGGAAAGAAATGTGTTCAGCAAAATTGAATGAGTTTGAGTAACGTATACCTAGGTCGCGGACTGAGTTGGCAGTTGGAATAGCATGACCATCCAGCTTTATAAAGTCCTCTGGTATATGACAACCGTGTGCGACAATGGTGGATTTATTGGCTGAGAATTTCATCAGCCAGGTTTGACACCAAGACTCTAATGACATGATGTCTTCCCGTATATTTCCTAAAGAAGAATTGAGATCGCCAGTAGGAAAAGTATAGACAAGTTTGATGTCATCAGCGAATAGGAATAGTTTGCCATGTTTGATAACTTCACATAAATCATCTATATACATAAGAAAGAGCAACGGTCCCAGGACGCTTCCTTGAATCACTCCGCTGGTGACTGGTCTGGGCGTTGAGCTGTTATCTCCTATTTTCACTGTTTGTGTGCGGTCCACAAGGTATGAAGCAAACCAGCTGAGTAATGGGTCACGTATACCGAAAGATGCCATTTTGATCAGAAGGCGCTTATGAGGCACACGATCAAAAGCTTTTTGCATATCCAGGAGTATGATAACAACTGCATTCCCTGAATCAGCAGATATTGTAACATGATTTAAGAATTTCAGCTGACACGTCATGCACGAACGTTTGCTGATGTACCCATGCTGGGATAGGTTCATAAGATTTTGTGATAATAAAAATTCAACCATGCGACATTTTTTGTCCTTTCCAACACTCTAGAACAAATTGAAATATAGTTAATGGAACGATAATTGTTTGTGTTTTGTCGCGAACCACCTTTGTAACGGGGCTGCATTATAGAATTTTTCCGTTGGAGGGGGAAGGAACCTAATGATGGAGAAAGTGTATATATCTTAAGCAAAAGGAGAGGGATGTTATCCCCTCCGTGTTTGAGAGAAGCAGGGTGTATACCCTCTGGACCAGGAAGGTAAGAGGGTTTGATAGTAGCTAACTGAGAGCGTATTCTTACCGCATAAACAGTAACGTGGCTTAGGAACGTGTTTATTTTTACAGAGAGAAGTGGAGGCAATACATTTTCTTGGAAGTTGAAGGAAGCAGCAAAACACGAATTGAAGGCCTCGCAGATTGTTACAGGATCACCTACGGTAGTTTCGTTCCCTAATGTAACTACTGAGATAATAGGGTCTCTTGTACAGTTTCTGCGTTTAAATAACTGCATCAGCTCAGAGCTCTTCTCTTTGCTTTTCAGCGCACGTTTTTCCTCATTTAGGTGGAGCATTTTGGTTCTGGTTTCTACAGTGTCAAACATTTTGTGCATTTGGCTAATAAGGGAGAAACCATGTACTTTTTGGTAACGTGATTTCAGATTTTTTAGCCTATATTCCTCTTTTGGAGTGAGGATCCAGCTTTTACTACACACTACGGCGTTTTCATCTTTCCGGGGTTAAGATATTTATAAAAAATCTGAAGTGTTCAGTAAGTACTTTGGTTGCTATACTAGGGTCAGAGGTCAGAAAGAATGTGTTCCACACCAATGACCTCAACAGAGTGGCAAACGTATTCCAACCGATTAGTTTTCCCTGGCGATAACTTACAGCTTTTAGGTCAAACCACGTTGTGATCACTTCCTGGAAACCGTTCTAGGACGGATACTTCAGCAGAAGAGATACATGTTGTAAAAATAATATCTAAAGTGTGGTCTAGTCTGGTAGGTGCTAAGACGTGTTGGCGCCAACCATTTACTTGGATACGTGCAAGAAACTCTGCTTGATTTGCAGGGGCAGTAAAGGAGGCCCAATAAATATTGGGCATATTGGAATCTTCACCAATTATTTTATACTGTGTTGGCAATGTTGATACATACTTCAGTCCATTGATAAGATTGGTCATGTTGTCATGAGAGGCGTTTGGCGGTCGGTAGACACATCCTAAGAGTAGTTCATGGGATTCAGTTGACACTGATAGCCACAGTGTGTCATCAATTCCATCGAGACACGGCTCATCGAGTATAGTTGCAGAATACTGCTCCCTTAATTAAATTGAACATCCACCGCCACGTATTGCATCGCGATTTTTTCGGAACATGTAATAACCTATAACATTTAGTTGTTTGTTTGAATTCTCAAGGGTACACCAAGCTTCAGTGACCAGAATAATGCAAGGATTATATAGGAAGATGAAGGACCTAAAAATGTGCATCTTATTGACTGGTGAGCGTGAATTCGAAAGCAATAAACTTAATGCATTTTTCTTATTCGAGGTCATATTTACACCTTTAAAAATGTCCGAAACAGAAGGGTCTTTGTGATTCAGAGACTTTTGTGACGTCCCTTGGTCTGATGCGTTTATGGTGAGCGCATCGATCAATAATGGAATGTCCCCTGCGTCCGAGTCCATGACAGAAAATTTCGGAAAAGTGTCAGTAAGGTTTTTGGGGCAATGGGGATATGGGAGGTGGACTGGCGCAATAAAAAAGGTTAATGTTGAGATGGATTGATCATATCTACATGCACATTGTCGCAAGGGGATCACAGGATGCATTTAGGTGAGCATTAATGCTGTGGGGGCTGTTTGCATTAAAAGGGGCGTTAAGCATGGGATAGGCAACCCTGGTGGGAATAGTGGGGTTCTGGATAAGTCTTGCTTAAAAAGTTGTGTCGCGCAAGATATTGCTGTTGTTGGGAAGAGGCCGAAGATTAGGGGTTTGTAACAGATACATCCTTTTTGTTTCTGAGCGTGGTGCATGGGTTCACACGCCTATTTTTCCCTCGTATTGCGGAGGAGGTGAGCACGAACGACTCGTCGGATAGTGACTCAAGGAGGGCTCACCGAAGCCGGTTCTCCACTGACGGCCGGATGTTGGGTTCCTTTGGGATGAATTTAAAGTAGGAGTGCCGGCGTGTGTCTGACTGGTAGATGGTCTGAGCCTTACTTTGACTGATCTAGCTACCCCGTTGAGAAGCTGTGATTTAGACGTCCCATTTGGTTCAATATAGGCACGCTCATTTACATGCTGTTGATTGGAAGCTGACTCCTCGGCTGGAGCTGTCAATATCTTCTGTTACGTTAATCAAGTCGGCTAGTATGATATCCTGTGTTGTGTCGTTGATGTTTTTAAGAAGGACAGTGGCAGGCTCAGACGTGACGCAACAGGACGAATCTACGCAGGGTGAAGCTACACACTCATCAGGACCCGATTCATTACCCTTGGACATCGTCGCATCTTGTTTGGATGTGTTCTGAGTCACACGCTTGGAGATGACAGCGTTGCGCAATAGGCGACGTTGACAGTTCCTCTAAAGCGGTGTTCTATCATGCATAATTCTTATCAGTTTAATAGAGGTTTTGGACTTGATGAGGTCCTGACATTGGGTGAACTGTCTCGCAGTTGTTTCGCTCTGGAATTTGAACAATAGCGGGCAGCAAATTTTTTGAGTCTTCTTGCGAAGACAAATGCAGGTATAAGATGTCGAGTCTATATTGGTGAACCTCGTGAGTAGCTTCTTAATGTCATCGAGGTGAAGCTTATCTGGCACACTGAATACGATGGCATTATATGTGCAACGCATATGCGTTTTCCATGAATGAAAGGGGTATACGTCCTCTGGAGGGCGGTTCCCCAGACATGTCGCCCAACGGGGGTGGAGGTGGGGAGCAGTCGATGTCCACTGAATAATTCTTGTTGCCTGGAGTACTGTCGATGTCGTCCGTGAAGTCAGACATCGTCGTAGGTATTCTACGTGAAATGCATTAGGGTGTGGGAAACATACGTTTTACGCTTCCCTTGTCGATTCATGGAAAGAGTGGCGTCCATCGATGGGATGTCAGAAGGCTGCTCCAGGAGGCTTTCGTATCTGCATGCATTTGCGAAATATTCTAAAAAATGTAAGGGTTATCAATTTCGCTTACCGGTAGTACGGTGCACTTTCACCTTGTACAGTTTACTTCCTTGTGAAGCAGGCGCTCCTTCCAGATCTTCAATCAGATCAGCAAGATATTCACACACGTTACCAGGTTTACCCTCACCGCAAAATATACCAATGGCAAACACCGGCGTCTTCGGTAATGTCAGTCTGGCTAAGATGGGCCATAACTGACGACGGGAGCTTTCAAACAGTGTAACTCCATCAATATGCGCTGCATATGAACGCACGTCAAATGACCATCCCAGCGTCCGCGCAATGCCTGTTCAATACGTTCTTTCACGAAGAAATGAACGTGTTCACCCTCGTCGATGGTCTTATTCATGCGTACACGTGGTGTTCCAAGCAGTGTACGTGCATCCATCGGCAACTCTGGCAACAATTCCTTGAACTTGCGAAGCATCATATTAGTTGCTCTTAGAGACAAGTTCGCTTCAAAGGTAACTTCCAATGCAATCATTGTCGCTGTCTTCTTTACTGCGCCGATCGTTGTTGACGAATCATCTGGTTTATGACGTCATTGTGTAACAGATTTCCTTACCTTCATTCAGGTCATCATCTCTGCTTTCGTCCGGCGTAGCACACACTTTCTGGGTTACAGTACAGTTGTTAGACGTAGATGGCATCGTTGAAGTAATAGGTGAACGCTCACATGGGACTGCGACGGTAAGTACGTTTAAACCTTCACCGTGTTCAACTAAATTGATTTCACCATGATCCGAAAGATTAACTCACCAGTGTTGTCGGTAAAAACATCATCTAGCGGCAGATTAAAACCATGGATAGCAGTTTTATCCTTTGTGAAAGGATGCCAACCATACTCCTTCTGTGCCGGCTTTATGAGACGATGGATGTTGGAACGTGAGCAAACACGCGGCCTTTTGGTATAACGATCAGCCATTCTACAAGGCAACGGTGGATAAAAATGGCCGTTCGAACACAAGAGCTCGCGTCATATTCCATTGCATGTTGGTGTACTAAAACAAAATTCACGTGAATACCTAACATCCTACTGACAGCGTAAATGAGCAATATCAAATTTATTAATGACAATTCAGAAAACGAAGATGTCACAAGTGAGGTATTAGAGAAATACTTGAGTTACTAGCGGAAGACACTCAAAAGACACTCAATAGAGTGTCGACCGTCTTAGTGTGCTACTAGGGATCCATTTTGTGATTTCTGTTGTCAATGTGTTGAGAAACATGCTTGCGCTATCTAAGTTATCCATCTTGGGACATTCCGGCACTTCAAAGATGTAAGCTAGGAAGATAAGATCCTCCTTTAGGGAATCGAATGCAGCATAGCTTGTTTTTAGTTGGTCAAGTTCAGCTTCCAGTTTAGATACCTTACCAAATAACTCCGCCAATACATTGTCTAGGAGGATAGAGCAGTTCTTAGTTAGAGGAGTATTGGTGGGAACCACCAGTTTATCTTCACCCCCTTTAAAGGCAGCATTTTTGAGAGGGCCTTTACACGTTTTGGACCTAGAGCATTTGCCCTTAGGTCGTTCAGTATCTACTTTAGAGCTAGAACAAGTGGCTTTGACACCAGTCGATCTTGTTTGACGACCGGTTTTGGCAATCATAATTTGTTATATAAGAATATTTTTTAGACAGACGTGGACGCAGATAAAATGTAAGCGGACTGTACGGTAAAACAGTTTTCAAAAATAACAATTATATGAGAAACTTCAAATTAAATATCCACGCAGTAATTACTTGTCCTTTTCGAATCGCGCGCGCTAGCTGCCAAATCACAGGATCAAATCCCGTCTTATCACGGTCCAGCAGTCAAAGCTGTTAACGGTTCTTTCATTCAGACTTGCGGTCAACATTCCTTAACAATGTTTCTCGGCTTGCGGCCCATCTGGAGGTGGATATTACTTACTGTTGATGTACGATTTTCATTTTCGGGCGCAGATTTTTTCAACAATTTCGGTCCGTTGGTAAACATAAAGCACCGCCGATTGTTCGACCAACCACCAACCTGACTGTCACGGGCCAATCGGCATACTTTGATTCTTTTCGTCTGTCAATTACAATAACCGAATCTCATCCGAATTATGCCTCACTGCTTGCCCAGTTTCCTGGAATTATTAATCATAATTTTCAGCTACAATCCACCACATCTCAATCCGTTGTCCAACGGTAGTTACCAAGCTCAGATATTTGGCTCGTGGTAAACTCGCTCTCTCGCGCAAGAAATTTGATTAAATGCTTCAACTTGGCATCTTTAGACCCTCGAGGAGTTCATGGTCCTCGTCACTCCATATTGTTCCTCAAAAATGACTCTAATGACTGCGTTCACATGGAGATTACAGAAGTGTCAATCAATTCACCAGTGCAAACCGATATCTTGTCCCACACATTTATGATACCATATACGATCTGCATGGCAAGACTATATTCTCTAAGGTCGACCTGGCATGGGTTTACCATCGAATTCCCATGACAGAAAACGTTTCTAAAACTGCTGTCACCACGCTGCTGATAAGGAAAGTTGCAGCTGGTAGGCAATGCTTAGTAGAGCTTTCGTGAGTTTCCAGATTGACACCACCCCAAACACCTAAAACACAATTGTGTGGTCAATGTTGTAAGCAATCGAGCGGGCATGCGCACTTGCAGAAGAAAGGTCCAAGTTCTCTAAGGCTATCTAGAGCAGGGCCACTAAGAGTGCTGAGGGTCTATTTTTATTTTTCTGTGAGCAGTGTACGTCAAAGCTGGAACTATTTCACTTAGCTCAAAGGCAACTGAGGGCAAATTTTAACAACGTACAAAACCATGTGTTCCCCGAATTGCCGCGATGAAAGCCTTTTAACGCTCGTTGCTAATAGGAGCTTCAAGAGCCATAAGTAGAAGGTATTTTATCACGTGACAGTCGATTAACAGAAGACACCTTTTCTGTCCAAGTCTGCTCGACCTGGAATGCGCCACCAGTGACGATTGTTCTGTTACCGTTAGATGATGCATTCAGAAGGCACCTGGGTGATTATTTTATTCCAAGATGGTCATTAGCGGTTGAACATATGCAGCTCCAGGCACATTTATAACGGTCATTTCACTTTTTCCGTATCTTTTCTTTCGGTTTCTTCTTCTTTCTCAATGCAGTGTCTTCTTTCTCTGTTTCAGTTTTATCCAAGATTACAGTGCTAATTCCGTAGGCGCTCCGATACTGCCACCTACTTCAGTACCCGCCAAACCTCGTATGCTAACACCATTACAGGGGTTAACCTAAGGTGAGCAGGCAACGACGACCTGACTGTCAATTTGAGATAGAACCCCATGCAAAACCACATTCCATGCCACTGATTCGTACCGGAATACAGTGAGAATGGAAAATTATATAAGTATCATAAGTCCGGCTACGCAAGGAACCAGCCGAACCAATTTATTTGAGACGTTTGTAGAAAAGCAGGTTTTACTATGGATGAAGCAGACTGTGGCACTGGCAATCAAACGGAGAAACCACTGAAGCTGCTGAGACTTGTCCAATACACTGAAGTTTCGTTTCTAACGCTGCCTCTCAAACAGCCGTGTCAAATGAGATCCTCGGCCACGGTTAACCGCAGCCAACATTTGGGAGATGGATGACAAAATGTTGCTGGCAACATTTAGGTCGTTGCTGTTCCGAGCACCTGAGCGAGGCAAATGTTCGTCAAAACCTCCAGCACAACCTCCTGCAACAACAGTGCACGGTGGCCACGTGGATCAAAACTCACGCACCATGAGGCAGTAAACAAAATGTAGACCATTTTATTCCAGAGAGCCTGAGACGGCTGACTAGAGATGTGTCTAGCACATACCACAGACGAGGGTTGCAGCTAGACGCAGTAGGGGGAACAATGTGTTGTGTGCCTGAAGGAGTAGAATTTGCTGGAGAAGGGGACACGTTTTACAAGGAATGAAGAGCTACCAGAAACCAGAAGTAAGCCAGCTTATCAGGAGGGGAAGTATGTAAAGAAATTAGACAACAGCGCTTTCCAGGTGATGGCGTTTATTCAGCGAAGGCCAGAGCAGTAACCACTGCAAGCACATGTGTGGCTGACCAATGCCAGTCAAGCGGAAACGACAGTCGGCTGATTTATGGAATCTGTCTTTTTACCGGTCTAGTCTAAAACCACCAGTTCGATTGAGTGTCGGATCTAAGCAAACTAGATTCTCAAGTCAGGTGCGTTGCCCGTGATGTCCAACCGGCCAAACAAAATGCAAGCCGCTGGTCGCCCAATAGCTGACGTTATATCACATACGGCTTTCGCGGAGATGTGGTTTCGATCTCGTTTCCAAGGGGGAACGATCATATATACACATATATTATGCTTATACAGTAGATGTATATTCACAAATATGAAGAGTATGTTATATTATTATATATTATATGCATATATTACCATGACCATATATTTATAAATAACATATACGTAATAAACAATATAAGTTACTTTTTCATTTCACAAATATATTATTTATTTAACTCAAAGATTCGGGCTGAAAGGCGGGTTCTTCCTTTGGAACGACATCGAAGCCCAATGTCTGTTAAATCCACAATTGCTGTGTCTTCAAAGTCATCAATTTGTGCCACGATTCCTGTCTTTCTGAACCCGTCCACTCATAAACTCGCTGAAAGCTGTACGCAGGTTGTAAATGCTCGCGTCGGTAAACCGTGAATATGTGAGTTTGTAATATCGTCTGAATAGTAATAATAACGATACATTTTTCAAAACACATGTGAGAAACGCTCAGGAAAGCGTGCTCAATGTAAACATTCGAAGCCATAGACGCCTTCGAACACCACAGTTGTGTAAATAAAGCAACAAGAAAAACATCATATGAAAGAAAAATTCCACTTCAGAAATAAAAAGTTGAGATACATGCCTTTGAGATGATAGTACTTAGAATCTTCAAAGTGAAATAAAATATGTGAGTAGTTACATGTGGGTCTTCACAAGGTGATCACTGGCCTTATCATCAAGGTTATGTCAAAAATGAGGTGTTTGGAGGAGAATGCGCTACCAAAGAATTTAATCATTATTCAATGTAGATAGTCTCGTAAAAATGTGCAGAAAATTTTACCAGGAGGAAGGGAGATGGGAAATCACATATTTTTGCGAGAAAACGGATGAACCTCTCGACTGGACTTCACTCTTTGCTCAAAATTCTCTCGGTATGCTCAACCATTGCGGGATTTTGAGTGTCCGGGTGAAGTGGAATGTTTTCTCGCGTGAGGCATATTGGTTGAATCAAGAATGAAAGGCAAAAGCATGCGATGGACGGGAGAACGTAAAATTGACTATGTGATCTATGACGAACAACGGAACATGTGACTTTCTAGCATAACATTTTATTTAACGTTACTATCACTGCGTTAATTGATGAACAATTGTTATAAAATAACGTGAATGACAGTAGACGGGAGATTCTAGAGAGCATGATATATGCCCAGTCTGCTGTAGAAAAAACTTCCGTTCTAATGTGAAACTATTTTTTATCGGGACTGCTAAGAGATTGCCGTAACTTGATAGAGAAATACGTTGACAAGGTAGCTGAAATTGGTGACTAGTTACAATAATAATAATGGTATATTTCTCAACCCATTTGTGAGAAACACGCTCGGACAAGCGTGATCAGTACACATATTTCAACGTGAACGACATAACGTACACATAATTGTTAATTGTACAAGACACCAATTATGGAAATAGAGTAATAAAACGGACAAAATAATGAAGGAACACTCTAGTTTATGAAGAAGCAGATGGCTCACTCGCTTCCGAAACAAAAGTTCTCAAGAATTTCAATATTCGATAAAAAATGTTAGGTTGTTACAACAATTGTTGCTTCACAGGGCTAACGTAGGCCTCATGTTCAAGGTCATGCCAGAAAAAGGATTTTTCAATATGGAGAAAATAAATAATCGAAGAATTTCGCCATTAATTGAAAAATATGCAGATACTTTTGGGAAGATGAGGGAAGATAGGCGGGTACCAATTTTTCCGGAGAAATGGACGATCTTCTGGACTGGACTCCGTCATTTCCTCAAATCGACGGAGTTTCACGAATAGCCCAACCAGTACAAGATTTTGATCCTCCGAACGTTGTGGAATGTTGTCTCGCGTTGGAATTTACCGTAGAATCAAGAATGGAAGGCAAAATTACGTGATAAGCAGAAGAACGTAAAACGGTCATGTGAAGTATGACGAATGATGGAGTCTGACATTTTCTGGCTAAATCCTTTATATAGAATTTACAATTTTGTGCTAATTAGTAAAATATATATCTCTAACAAATAATTGTTGTCGTATGACACGAAAAGTGACCAATTCACATATTATCCTAGTATATGACTACAGCCGAATTCCGATGTCGATTTAGTATGTACGGCCGTTGTGTAGAATGGGAAGATGTTTGGCAACACGGAAAGATTATCAGGTGATCTGTAAGGATAGGAACAGGCACGTATTTATATGTAATCATATGAGGCGAACAGGTTAATATATACCCATGTAGCACATGGCCCACCGCGACTGAACGGTTTCCTGCGGGTTTCGGTGGGCCATGAGAAAAATCATCGAAACAAGCATTCCATGAAAGAATTCTTCTAAAAGTAAATTTCAATGAACAACACCTCGAAATCTGCATTCACCTTCTTATCAAAATAAGTGACGTTTGTTTAAATTACATCGTAAAGTCAGACATCTTTATTCGCTAATTTTCGGAGCTCGCTGAGGTAAGGTTTGTGTTCGTTGGACGATTATGCTGTTCTACGGAAGTACATGAGAAGTTATCCTCCGTTCTTAATTCTAATATTTCATTCATGGAGCGTGCTTTCTGAAGGTCCTTTATTTGTCGTTCTATGTGAACTAAAAACGGAGTAGGTGCATTTCAAAAATTTCCATAAAACTTGTATTCTTACGATTCATGTTCGAATATTGCACAAGTTCATGAGGTTATATTGAGGCTACCCAGTGTGAACAAGCAAATGTCCGTAGTATTATTGCAATGCCCAGAAGGAATACTGTAAGATTGTTATGCTTCACATTTGCTCTATCTCGATTATTTACGGAGATATAGAATTTCAAAGATCCCCGTAAAACTGTTGTTAATATTGTTTAATTTCGTTCACTACACATCACACATGCATTCCTCTGCAGGTTTCCCCAGTGTTCATCGAAGTGTGGTGCAGTGGCTCCAACGTCGATGACAAAATTTTCTGAACACTTGCATAACGAACTGCATGTTTCCGATGAACTTTGTAAATTATCCAATAAACTTTCCATGTTTACGGATATTTTCGAAAATTCTTTATGGGAGGCGGTAGTAAGCCTGGAGCGCGTAACAAAAATGAAGGGGAATCCGTTTTTTGAAAAAGGGAATTTTGCGGACCACGTTGAAAGCTTCGCTGGCGACTTTTTCCCCTGGCCCGCCGTGGCACGCGCGGGGCCCTAGTCTCACTGCCCGCCTCTGGCCCGCGAGGGGCCCGTGCGAGCCCCGCAACGTTTTGCTACTTGGGTATATATTCTCTAAACAGTTTTAACTTGCACAGCTATTGCGTAGTGGCTGATAGCTATACAGAGCTGATAATCGTTGAGTATGGAGTACGAGTACCGTGATGGTTTGTTTACTACTAACGGGGATGTTTGAGATGCCATATGTAGTTTTGCTATGCAGCTGCAATTTTTCGACAGAGCTGTGTACAAGATCTATCCAGCTGGAGAAATGATAAGTTTCGAAATGAGGAATTTCTCAAATGGCGCAATTGATAGCTTTGATCAGTTCGAAGTGTGTGTGGCGTTACATGCTGTGGTATAGATTCACCCTCCGCTATTATTAGATTAGATCAGATGTTTAGATGTTATTAGGTTCGTTTTCAAAGATATCGTCCTCAGGCAGGCAGAGTTTGAAGATCAACATGACGTTCTTTAACGTCAGGAAAGTTTCTAAGCTTCGTTTGAATTGATGTATATTCTTACTGGTTCTAATTGCATGTGGGAGTTTGTTCCAAATGTAAGTATATTTCACTAGGAAAAAAATTGAACGGAGTTTTCTACGGGATTTAAGAGTTGTCGAAATGAACTCTTTGTTCCTGATGTTGTATTTTGAGCTATGTTGCAGGCAAATCGCGAGTTTCACCTTAAATTTATTGCTATAAACTAGATTATACATGAGCGCAAGGTTTAGCTTGAGACGCCTTAGCCAAAGAGGATCCAGTTCGAGCGTCTGGCAGCGTTCTCTGTAGCTCGAAGAAGACGGATAATTCACTAAACCTTCCGTAAATGCACGTTGGAAGCTTTCCAGAGCTAGCCTATCAGGCTTGCACAAGTGACTTTATATGAACGTGCAGCACTCAAGTTGGGGTCGTACGCACAGCTTATAAAGGTGCAGTCGAGCTGCAGGAAGGAAGAATGAGTACCTATTGTCTAGTTTTAGCTACTAGGAAAGATATGTGTTCAGCAAAATTGAATGAGTTTGAGTAACGTATACCTAGATCGCGGACTGAATTGGCAGTTGGAATAGCATGACCATCCAGCTTTATAAAGTCCTCTGGTATATGACAACCGTGTTCGACAATGGTGGATTTATTGGCTGAGAATTTCATCAGCCAGGTTTGACACCGGGACTCCAATGACATGATATCCTCGCGTATATTTCCTAAGGAAGAATTGAGATCGCCAGTAGGAAAAGTATAGACAAGTTTGATGTCATCAGCGAATAGGAATAGTTTGCCATGTTTGATAACTCCACATATATCATCTATATAAATAAGAAAGAGCAACGGTCCCAGGACGCTTCCTTGAATCACTCCGCTGGTGACTGGTCTGGGCGTTGAGCTGTTATCTCCTATTTTCACTGTTTGTGTGCGGTCCACAAGGTATGAAGCAAACCAGCTGAGTAATGGGTCACGTATACCGAAAGATGCCATTTTGATCAGAAGGCGCTTATGAGGCACACGATCAAAAGCTTTTTGCATATCCAGGAGTATGATAACAACTGCATTCCCTGAATCAGCAGATATTGTAACATGATTTAAGAATTTCAGCTGACACGTCATGCATGAACGAATTGAAGGAGTAAGCAACGGATGATTAATGAACGTGTATAATTCAATTGTAAGATATTCGCACCAAATTTAGCACGAATGGAGTTGAACAGTTTTGGGCGTCGTGGTTAACATATTGTTGATAAACAGATTGGGAATAACACAACGTTACGAGCAAGTTGTAATACTCTACGTTTCAACCACCTCGGCTGGCCTTCCTCAGGAGTGTTGTAATCGAAATCACATTCAAGCTGTAATTCATTTTCCGTTAATCCGTTCCTTCCATAATCCATGAAATAGGTGCCAGCTGACAAATGGGAGGTTTCATAATCATCACCAGGTGGGACTGGAAGCGACCGACATTCAGAAGCACCGTGGCTAATCAGGTGAGACTGAAACTTATGACTTTAATGCATACCGTGAAAGTGGGTTAACTTGATCTGTTTGCTCCATTTACTACTCACTGTAATTGAGCATAAGATGGTTTAGCATGATGGTAACAAAGATATGGGCAAGTTAGCGAGGTTACATCAACCCCCTAGTGATTGGAACTTCATATGCCTTCCAAAATTCAAGGTGAAGCAGGCGGCCCCATGAAGCCCTTTGGTTTGATGTACTGACATCCATGTTGGATGATCAGCCTAAGTGCGTTCCAAAATCAGAATGCTCCGAGGTGTGTTGGAAACGAAACGGAATTTTCTAACTGCATTTCCTATATATAAATCATTATCTCCAACATTTCCAACCGGTTTGCCCCAGCCTACTTGCGTTAGGTTCTGCTTTAGTAGATGTCTTGTCCCAGCTGTGCGTGTAAGTTAAAACGCAAGCGTTATAAAATATCGTGAGCATGTCACCCCTTACGGTTGCAATGAAGTCTATAAAGTCACTTACCAAGTTTTTCACTCGGACTCGCTTGCGTGGGTGAGTAACACGAAACTCATCTTCAGAAATGACCGGTTCATCAGTAATCAACGGCTCCAGACAGGGTCTCTTCTTCGGTTTCAACTTCGAAGATGACACAGTTTTTGAAGTGAATTCAACTGAAACAGCGCAGCTGATGAAGTCATAACGTACTTGGTGTGTATGGGTGGTGCGGCTACCCAGTACAGAAGGGGCAATGCAAAACATCAGCATTATCCATGCATTCTAAATGGAAAAATAGCCGGTAGCTATCGCAACGGTAACAATTCATGTTAACTGGTCACCACAATATCCACAGGGTACCCCTATATGAACATTTATCTCCCATCTTGGCTATTCAGCTTTGCAGGATGGAACAAGCAAGAAGTCTGTCTGTGTTAAGACCGCCTCGGCATCTCAACTGACTGGTTCATGATAGCTGCGATGGTCTTGAAAGTGCGGCTTCCTTTCCTGGGATTTAACTCCGAAGTGGACAACGTTTGATTGTGTAAGGATGGCTCACCTGGGCTCTGTTACATCTGATTATTCCAACATTTCGGTAGTACTTTCTAAATATATAGACAAAAGTGTTCACTCGCCCTTCTAATTTATCGCAAGTAGCCATGTAATAAAGAAAATGTCGGATTCTGAATGAATTCGTCTGGACGGTGATTTTAAGGCATCCCGAACATAGGAGTGGCATAACATTTTGCTACACCCAAAGACAACTCGTGCTGCTCGCATTTGGGTCGCCATTTAGTCCATCTTATACGCGGTGACACATATATGGTCTCTAATCACCCCGCGAAAAGTTCAGAACAAATTGCGCGGGGAAGCGTATTTCTTACTTCCACCATAGGCATATATCACGGGCCGTCCATGACCCACCCCGGTTGTAACCAGAAACTGATATAACCTCAGACTTCAGAGACAAGCGTGAACTGATGGAGGACCTACTTGTGACGGTTGATTTCGTGCATGGCATCGGCGCCCGCCACGCGTGGAAAACTTCCGAACACCTGCGCTTGCTGCTTCCGTGCGAAGCATGTGCGCCCCCATTCATCATTTCCGACTTTGATGAGGAAATTGCACCGTTTTTCTCTGTATGATTTAGATACTGAGATAATGTTCCTGCAAAATTAATGTACGCAAACCAGTTTACTAATTATTGGGGAGTTTAATCGGTGTCGGACGCAAATATCCATGGTAGTTGTGTACTTACTGTATACATCCGCAGCATACTGCCTCAGTTCAACGGTTGGAATGTTGTACTCGGGCAGCTGCTTCGATTTGTTTACCTCACTCGCAGTAAGTCGATGATTTGTGGAATGCGCACCGCACAAGGAGGCAGCCACGCCGTAGTTGTGCTCCACCGTAAAACGGCTAACGATCAGCCTGAATAGTGATTAACAGCACGTATCACGAGAATTATGCAATGAGAAGCGTGTAGACTTAACTCACTAAGCACGTAGTAATCCACGGTTTTTGCTCTTGCGTCGCTCGTACTTTATACATCGGTACGCCGTCTACCACGCGAAGTCAGTGGTATTCACAATAACATTATCGTAATTCAGGCGTCCACTACCTGAGATTTTGTTCAAACCAAGTACAACCCTTCATATATCTATCCAAACACTTTGTAAACTCTCTCAATCTCAAACATTCCCGGTCTTCGAAGACATCTCCGAACCCCTGTAAATAATCCATCACTCAAGATAAGACGTAGCAAGAAGTCAACTCTCCCAACAACAGGCCGAAGAAAAGTGTTCCAAGGCACACCCCATCAAATTTATATATAGTAGATCACTTATCACCACGGAACAGTTAACTGTTGAACAGACATGAAAAAATGCTTCTACATCGAAAAAACACCGGCCATTGATAATCTCGATCCCGACGCCAAACAAAGGACAAGACGGTTACCGGTCGGCTGAAACAATACATCATTTCTGTCACGGAAATATATGATTTTCAAAGTCTTGGTGGTAATACTCGGCATTTAAAAATATCTCATAGTATTGCTGTTAAACGGCGGACCTCGAACCTACGGATAATTTCCATCAAGCAACTCGGTGGTGATTCTACCTAATCCACATTTGGCCGGTTTGTTTTCTGCCTTTCCGGTCAACCACTGCGGCAAATTGAAGAGTGTGTAAGCCGTCCCTCTTGTGAAGAGCCGGCCATAAATGCCTTATCTAAATAGAAGATATGACCCAAATAATGAGTGGTTTTACGATAAAACCACCGAGAATATTAATCCACCTTAGACTAACCCAAGGGCACTCGCAGAAATCAGATAAGAACAAAGGGTTAGATAACTGCAGTATTTGCGTATCATCTTTGGCCACTGGCTTCTCGCGCCAGTCCTAAGGTCAATATTCTGGGGGCGATCATCACGGCTTATGGCAAAAGGTGGTTTTCTAACGGGCTAAACTCATTCAATTATTTGGCAGTTATCAGGAAAATCTCAGGTGAACGGATGCAGCGCGCCACAGATCTGAGTTTTGTCTTTAGTTTGGCGGAATCTTAGTGCATCCTGCTCTGTTGATAGCCCATGCCTGAACTTTTGGTGATCTGAGTATCGCTGTTAAATTTCTTCTTCACCATCTACGGCCGAACTAGAGAAAGCTGTTTGTCAACTGAACTACCGTATATTTTAATTGATCTCGAGTGAGAGGAGGGCTCAGGAAACCTCTAGGATGCCTGGGATTAAGGATATCCAGGCATCCTGCGACTGAATTCGACTTTGGGGGCGTTTAAACATGCTAAACAGTTTGGTGGTCTTCCAGGCATGCCGTTCTCTAGGCTGTTCAAATAACCCACTAGATGGAAACTGGTTCATCCAACACCAGTACGCAACGATGATCTACATGATCCTTTTGCTAATTATAAATCGTTTCCTTTTTCACTAGGACGTAGTGCTTGAAGTTTTTGTGCGTGATACCTCTCTCGCCTAAAAGCCTTTCCGCCATTCAATCATATGGCCTCAATAGATGGCGTTCACATGGGGCAAACCTCTTGTTGCCTGCTGATCAGCCGATCATAGCATGGAAGTGGATTCCGCATACCTTGACAAAGCTGATGTGTTTGATGGACCAGACAACAACGCGTTACTTGGCAAAGCACGCAACACTGGTGTGTACGGAAGTCTGCTTTGGTGAATCCTCCCTACTTGACCAACCACTTTTGCAGTATTTTGGTCGATCCTGCTACCCTGACTAACACTGTAAGCTCAGCAGAAGAATCCAGAGCTTGGCTATCAGATCTCTTCTCTTCTTGTCCACGTGAATCATGTAACTGTTCTCTATCCCGGTTGCCACTCAATAAAAATGGCAGGTTCTGCCTCACTAACAAAGTTCCCGATGTGTCTACTCTTCTGCAGAGTGGGTTGAGCATTATTCGTCTAACCTCAAACAAACCCTCTTAATTTCAGTATCGAAAAGTGCGGTGATATATATTATGCAGACCACTGTTACCACTGGCCATTCTAATGGTACTTTAATTTGGTCTTTATGTACCACCAGACTCAGGAACGTCGGTTCTCAGTACTTTCTGCTCACTGAAAGACGAGGCCGATGCCAACAAATTCAATGGGCTAACGCGGTCTCCAAACAGCACTTGACAACGTTCAGTCTGCATGGTTTGGGCTTCGTTACAACGACTCTGTTTGACAATCATGACAGATGCTACACCTGCTTTAGATTTCAGGCTCATCGTCCCCATCCCCGGAAACATTGTCCCGAAATATGTTGCATGAAAGAAGACTCCATCCTAGTGAATGCCGGAGTCAAAGGGATTCCATTCTAGAAAAGCAAACCCGCAGAGGAAGGTCAAACACACCGGCAGCTGAAAGGATCAACCGGATTACCTAACTCTCAAGACAAAGGTCCTACTGACTTCCAACAGATTTCTTCCTCCATTTTGCAAATTGTCTAACTGAGACCATTACGAGTGACCCCAAATCCGGTTGAAGCGACACGAAGCTCAGGCTAGTGTAGCGAGTAAATACTGAACAGATATGGAATGTGGAGTTGCTGAGCAGATGAGTGAACAGGATGCAAATGTCTCAACTGTTTTACAAGAAACATGTTTTGGACACTTCAAAGGGATTCGGGGAACCAGAACGTTCTGTGAATAATTAGTGTAAAGATGTAATATATTGCGTTTAGTTCGGAGGACACGGAAGGCAAATTCGACCGGCCTCTAACCGGTGAATCAGCAGAATCAGATGAAAAACCTCAACTATATACAAACCACCAACAGATTTTGGCTGAGTCACTAGTAGGCCGCTTTAATGGATCGCTTGAGGTGGCTTGTTCACCGAAGAACCGGAAGCTAGCCCCAGCTGCTCCCTTCCACAGAGGGAGTAACGGAGGGGAAGTAGCCAGTTATAGACCAGAGAGTTTCACAGTTGTGATGCTAGAAGCTTTGGTAGGTGGTCAGGGATACAATAGTGTTACACCCCACCGACAACAGCATCGTCTCTGTGCACCACTAAGAGGTTTACGAGAACGCGACCTTACAAAACTGAGCTTTCTGGTTTATTCCGTGCCGATAATCAAAGGCTTCGCTAAATCAGCGGCTACTCCTAGAGCTGTCGGAGTGCTTCCATGGATCTCAGTATTTATAGTGAGCCGTAGGTTCTACGTGGAAGTGAAAGGGACCAACTCAAGGTGGAATCCCTTAAGGATCAGTTCTTGGGCCAGTGATGTTTCTGAATTGTATTAATGACCTGGTGGCATTTCTAAGTTGTCCGTATTACCCGTTGGTAGATCATGGAAAGACGGCTGGCAACTTATGCAATTCAACCGTGCAATCGGATCTTGGTGAGATACATGCATGACCCGTTTAGTGGAAAATACCTTTAACAGCGGTTAACTGCGAGCATCTGATCTGGGAAGAGTTCGTGAACTTTCCAAGACGGTCAAAAATCCAAATGGATTGCACCTTGCTGAGGAGAAAGGCAGTCGCAAAAAGATTGGGCGTTCACACCACGGCTGACTTTGAGACCAACAGGCTGTGCCTAGAGACTGCAAGGCAAACAGGGCGTTGATGCAGCTGAACTGAGAGACTGTGAATAAGAAGGTGGAGGCATTGCTGCCGTTGTATCTGTTATACGCTGCGCCGCACGTGTAGTGCGCAATACACTCGTGGGGCACCATACTTGTAAGAGAACGAAAAGTACCAGAGTGCGTAAAAAGAAGATTTGCCGGCTTCTTCACAGAGGTAGAATGAGGGCTGTAGTGAGAATATTAAAAAGGTTAGGACTTGCATATTAGAATAATGTGAGAAAAAGAGTAGCCTTATTAAATCGTTCAGCATGTTGGGGGGGGGCTTCCAGGTCTCGGAGGGGCAGACTTCCCGCTTCAAAACACCAGTACGTTGTTAAGGTGCCAAAACCTTAAGTGATCGAAAACTGGAGTTCAGAAAATATCGTGGAAGGGTTTCTTTTTCAGCAGAATCGCAAACGACCGCCACAAACGCCCTGCACATGCTAAAATGAACAGCACGAAGGCGGAACTCAAACTGAGACTGCACCATCGTCGGTAGTTTGCATTTTGGGATGTCGTATGAAATAAGTGAAGATTCCAGCACCCAAACAAAAAAGTAGTAATGTCGTAGAGTAGTAGTAGTAGTAGTGTGATGTCGGAGATTTCACTGACCTGCGTGCAGTGTCACGTGTAAAACAGCTGCAAATCTCATTTGCATGTTGTATCGACATTGGTGATAAAGTTCATGTGATATTTGCCGCCCGACTTTTTATCCGCATACCATGTGTTTGTGTGGCTCGAACACGGATCACGCACAAATCTGGTTTGGTTGCCTGTCAGCGGCCGGTCCTAGCCTCCTTACTTAACTTGCGTGTTGGTACCGTTCATGGCGTTACGCGAGATTGCTTGCATATTTCGTCCAGTAAATACTCGGTCCCCATTATAAGCAGCCTTTTTTATTTCAATCCAAGTATGCTGGTATCTGTGGGAAGCAATTCGGTACATCGTTTTCTGAAAAACTCATGGCAAACTTATCAAAAGTTATTTTGTTGTGATCATGTGTGACTGGTAATTATGATTAACAGCACACACCCCTCGTCGTAGAATCTTATTTTTAACACTCACTCTTGTTAGCTTTTTCAGTCCTTTTTTGTTTCTTCATTAATTTTCGCACTATGTCCTTCCCTACTTGGTTATTCTGATAGAATTGCATCTTATCTCTGAGGTTAAAATTTCCAGAGTTGGTTTATCCAGGGGTTCGTCGAAGCGGTAACCATGCCCCTAGGTTATCTAAGTCCCACCTCATCTGTCAACCTCCACATGATTAATTCCACTTTCACTTGACATGAAGACTCCCTTCATCTTTTGATAATACTGTCGGATGTTTGATCAAAATGGGACTGAATGGAGGTCGGCATCCGTCACAGTTGACGGTTTACGGATGAAGTAACACAACGCTGAGCTGGAGGTCCATACCAACAAGCAAACGCAAACAGCCACTTTCCTTTGCGCGTTTACAAGGATTGTAATGTCTCAGGCTATGATCTTTCAGTGAGCATTCCAAATTCAGAATAAGTTGCTCCTACCGTTTTATTTCCGCTTCTATAGGTGCTTCGAAATGAGTAATTTAAGAGTGTAAGCACCTCAAAAACGCCTCTAATCACGAATTAACTTCGTTCGTCAAGGATATCCAGACAAACTGCGCAACTTAGGTCATATTCGAAGCCTAACTGAGTTTTCCCTTGCAGCATGCCTTAAATTCTTGCTTTAACAGACAATGTGACAAGAGGTGGTGGCTAGAATACAGTGTAACAGGTGATAGGTAACGTCACCACTCGTGTGCAGGCGTAAGCACGGAACTTTGTGGGAAGATGTACTGTGTGCGTAGAATGTAAGATAAAAAGGGAGGCTGCACAATATGCCGAACAGATCATAATTCGTAGTAGGTTCCTTACAGAGCTCCACTTTCAACACTCCTCGCCAAGGTGAGTCACCAACTAGACTCGAAGGCGCGCGTTTCGAAAAAGACCACAGTAACAATGCAGAAACTGTTGCGCACGCATTTTGACATTTCCTCCGGTATCCATTTTCTTGTTGTCCATTTCAATGGGTCCACTTGCGTACTACTCAAAGTGTTTCATATCACATGCATGTCTTGAGAACGACGAATTTGGCCCCCCTCGACTGGCTTGCTTGAATGACCTCGAAGTTTTCTGGTGACGCGTCAGGAACGTGTTAGACTTGACGTTGTGTATATCACCACCTCCTTTCTGTACCAGTGCTATACGCACTGCGACTGTTCGTTCGTGTCTTTTCTCCGATTCTGAATTGTTTCGGAGCTCTCCGTGGTCCTTGTCTTGTGTACAACTTACTGTTTCTTGATACCGTTCACCAGTTGTTGCGTGTTAATGCATATTGAGTTTATGTCATTTAGTTGCTTAAGTTGGCATACTGCTTACCGCATTTTGTCATATTTAATTGCTCTGGGATATTTTGACCATGAAGTGTTAACTGAAAAAGGAAATACTACTGTAGCGCCCACTAAGCCAACTGATCTCCGAGAATTTCTAATTGCCAAACGATCACCTTTCACGCAAAAACTCATGATGGCAGCAAAAATGGCGTAAAATCTTCAGACACGACGGCCAACACCTGCTGTTCTCTTGCTATTGCTAAGACGACCAAAGCCGCTGCTGAAACGATTGTCTCAGCAGATGATTATGGCACATCAAATGAAAGGAACATCAGATTATGTGCACTTACTGTCACCGATATACTCGCAAGTAAGCTCGAAAATTAGCGGACTTAGAAGGCGGAATGACGAATCTACATTGTGAGTGCGAGGGGCTCACCAAAATTTCGTATCGTCTAGATCCGGTGGTCAGCATTCTGAATGCCTTAACCAAAAACCACCATCAGATTACCTGCGATCACTGGGATCTCATAGCTGCCGGGACGTTTGTTGGAACAGTAGCTACTTTATCGCACAGGTGGTTCCGCTGTGCAGGTGAAGTGGTGGGGTTTGACGCACCGGATAGAGTACCTTCAGTGTTCCTGAAGAGAATCTCACTCCACGCCAGTAAACTGGAAGGACAAGAGGGCCATTACCTGAGAATTTACCGGAAAGTACGACAAAACGTCGCCTATTATTTCTGAATTTTGCGAGTGAACTTGTGGCGAACGGATTCTTTGGGAGACATAAGCCAATCAGGCGTAGCATAAATTTTAAGTGCACAAAAGCGTTTGGTGACAAAACTGCAGTCGAAAAGAAAGCATTGCGGACCGGTCTTTCCCGGGTTAACAGGAACTTATGTGACACAGCCAGAAATCCCATTGACTTGGCTGTCGACCTCGACTGCTACAAAACTTCTCTAAACCGGAAGGAAGCAACTGAAACCACCGTTGCGTCGCTCATCCGGAGGTATACTGGGAAGCAAATCACGTCTAGCTGTGTTGACGCCGGGCGTGCTAATACTTCCTCAGCTGAACCCCGATTGATGCTGAAATACACCCTTTGTTCTTCGACGACTCCCCTCGTCAACCGAGGTGTTGACTTGAAAGAGTCCCAGGCCTAAGGCACCCGACGTTACCTGAAGCACTGGGAACAGCAGCTTATATTTTCCTGATAATGATGCGGTTGAACAAGCGGAATGGTCTACTTCCAACCGCGGGGATTTCCGCCTTAACATTAACTGGAGTGGTAAATAGCAACTTCAGCTCAAAAACACCTGAGAAGGGTTATCAACCAACAGTAAGACCTGTACTGTGCTAACTGAAGAATGATATTGTGGATTTGCAGAATGAGGGTGATTCAAATTTATTCCACAAGAGCCACGAACCTGGTTTTAAGAACTGAATTCTAAGAAGCAACGACCTCCAACTTCCTTCAGGCTAACCTCCAACCATACTAAGTTTCACGGCCTTCATGCATGGCCAAACACCTTCGTAGTAAACTCTCCTCTCAACCAAAATATGATTGCTCCTAGGAATCCAATCGCCAATATTTACAGTCTGGAAGTACGTCCACATTTGATCATGTTACTAAGTCAAATGTCCGCCAAACCAGTCCCTTTTCAGTGCACCTCTCAATGTTTCATCTTTCATCACCTTCCCCTCCTCACTGCCCATTCAGTCATCCTACCACAATGATATTCTACCAACACTTTTACCGTGGAGTCAAACCTTGGCGACACTCACTCGAATATGGGCGGAAAATTGCTACCTTCCACAGAGTAGGGCCTTCTCTATGATATTTTACAACCAACTACCCTATCAGTCATGACTTGCTCCGGCAGTTTAGGTGTTGTGCCTGACAGAAAATTCCCATTCACTTTTTACGCGTGAACGTGAGATCATTGGTAAGATGCACAGTTTGAAATTCTCTGTCCTGTTTATCGAATTCCCATTTCCTTTTAATTGGGAAATAATATTCCCCAGATACTCCAGGCAAGTAGACGAGCTGTAGGCGAAGTCGCAAGTTCCGTAGAGGTCGTCTCACTGGACGAGGTGGTAGATACATTATTCACCTAAGAGAACAATGTTCCTCAAAAAGGTTCGATGAGTATAGTCTTCAAAAAACTGAAGACACGTTGTGGTTAGCTGCCTGTATTGGTTCTCGCAAGCTATTTATAAGATGCGTCTACCGACCGCCTACTGCTACCAAGAACGACTCGACCGACATTGTAGAGATTACGAATAATGCGTCAAACAATCCTTGTGAAGAAAAACCCATAGGCGATAACTTTAACCTGCCCACTATCTCCTGGACCTCAATCTCAGACTCAACATAGTGAGCAGAACTTCCTTCATGCATTCAACGAAAAAGATGAACCCAACAAGTCCTAACACCCACCAGACAGGGGTATACACGGGATCTCATATTCACCACGGCCATCTTCTCTGTAAAGACATCCGTTCCACAACAACTGCCGGGAGGTGGCCACAATATTGTCAAATGTCCGTTTGATTTCAATATGGCTGCCAAGCCGACACTCTTATTCTACCGTCCGACCAATTTCACTATATGGAGTACCTACTTCCTACTAAAATCCCTAAATTGGAATAGCTCTTTTATCACTTGAGGCCAAAATGTCCGCCTGGTAGTTTCTCACACGTCTGACTTTTGGTGTCAATGTTCTGGCCCCCATTAACTCAGAGCACGTCGATTTGCATGTACGAAGCAGAGCCCTTAATTCGAAAGAGACTGGCAGAAGTAAAATGCTGAAGTTGAGGCACGGTAGAACACTAGACTAATTCCTGGTGGTGCAAATGAGGAAAATGTTTGAACACGGCGAACGTCAAATGCAATCACGTCACATGAACAAGGAGAAACTCCCGCTCTGTATCGCACAAATGCTAGCCGTGGACCAAGATATCTTCACTTATCTCAGGTGGAAAAATTAGTTCACCACATATTCCGGTTTATTAGTTTAGTACATGGTGCAAAAATTGAAATCGCCGGAATCTGTGTCATGGACTCATATCCACTTGTTCTAACTGGCCGTTAATTGAAATTGTCCTTAGCGTGTCTTCTTCGAAAATCGGTATGGCTGCTGTTGTAACTGCCTGAGTGCGGCAATCTCAGTACATGATTGCCGAAATAATGAATAACTAGACATACGATGATGCAGATATTATTCATCACATCAGGATTTTTTTATTCTCAGGAAATGGATTATATTGTGGCTCTCAAGGAGATGTTTGAGAATCGGGAATCCCACACTTTCTCACAGTTCCAAGAATACCTACAGAGGTAGATGGAGGATGTGGATGTTATTTACGTCCGTGGGACGAGCATTGAGTCGAAAGCGGTTCTCAAGTCCCATAAGGTAATTTGACTTGGTTCCCTGAAAACCGTCTAGATTCATCACCGTTTTATGAAACATCAAAGGCGTAGTTGCGTATGCAGGGGTTGTGACGTGTTTAGTGGGTTAACAGTTCTCATGACACATGTTGCAGTTCATGAGTTCATGTAGTCCGACGAAATGCCCGTCTTGTTGTGATCTCTTTCGAGTTAGAGCACAACCACCCTCTCAGCCTTATGGCGTGTGAGTCTCATCCTATAAGTCGCGGACCCACCATCGGTGAATGAGACGAATGCAGAAGACTGTTCGAGTGCAATACACCAACTGCTGACGTTAAGCAGTATGCTTAGGGTGTTTACGGGAAATTTACCAAGACCGCTGTTGTTGTAAACATTCGTCGCAAGTTTAAGCCTGCAACGCCCAGGGAGTTTCCTATGTGAGGATGGTTACGGAACATCAGGGAACCTCGAGGAAGTGTTGCCGGTGATCACTGCGCTAGGTTTTGTGTGTGCCATGCGGGACGAAAACAGATATACGCAGATCTGCTTTCCACATCGAACACAAATTGAACTATGCAAGCGTTTCCCGCATGTTGTGAGTGTGGATTCCCCCAAGGGACAAACAGGCAGGAGTATGTCGTTAAAAGTCTCCTCATGCTTTCGAAGCTGGAAGTTTCACCAGGTACTAGTAACAGATGGCATGGGACAGCCGACCGGTAGTGGTACGGTTGTAGTGAGAGGTACGCGTCACTTTGTGGGCTGTTCGAAATTTGTCGGGAAATGATGGGATAGCACATTCAGATGAGGACTTTTGTGATGGACAAGATGGCTGCGCAGCTGAGGGCAGCCCGTGTGGTGTTCGGCTGCGACATCATGTTGTGTTACTTCCATGTACGTGACGCTGTTCGTAAGCATGTATGTGAATGAAATTTGTCTGCCATGTTCGTTACAAGACAAACCCTTTTCGCAGTCGTTGTGTTTTCAACCGAGTGGCTAGGATGGCCAGTAAGGAAGAGTAAGTTGCACCCTTGCATCGTATACCGTGGGTTCAAACGTGACTTGAATACCACCCACCAAACGGGTAGGAAGTTAACGGAGTAGTTGTTGTGTCATTGGCTTTACATCAAGCCCAAGTGAGCCATTCATGCACAGGGCGATGTCGTCCAATTTGACAGTCGCAATAGGCTGAAGAATGTCAACGGACGGTAGAAAAGGAGGACGCACCCTGGAGAAGTCCCAGGCGTTGCCATCAAAAGAATGTGGATCCGTAGCGAGTGGCTGATGTCAGAGTTTTAAATGCGAACTGCCTACGGATGCGACCATAGTAAATTTGTTGATGTTGACTTTTACGTCAAGGACGTTCCTTACCGAATGACCACATCAGCAAGTCATCTTGAAACATCTGAACTGATGAACCACACAACTCCATTTCGAACCAGCAGCTGGTCGCAAGTTAAGTGGATGTATAATAATCACCTTGAACACCGCAGTTTTGTGTGCAACATGATAGCGACGCTTTCGTTCTCCATAACATGCAGGGTATTCGTGAGTGTCCTTTTTACCGTTCAATGTGGCTCCTATGCATATATATTCAGTCAGTGTTCCGAAAACATTTTACACCTTGAGTAAGTCTTTCCGCGGTGTTTAACTCCGTATACAGAGGTGGGATATTCATTCATGAGCGGCGGTTGGCAGAGTACAACCTGCCAATTCAAGGGCAGGTTGGAACGCAGCTTCAGCCTCCTGCCGCAGCCAACTTCAACCGTCACTAAGAAGCTCTCCATAATTTACTGAAAAATTGCGTGACGGCAGCATCCGCGTGGCAGTAGGCTCCTTCGACAGTATTACTGCCTTCGCAGGTGAAATATTAGAACGTGCTAAGTCCGGCTTATCTTTATACGACACCTCCGTTTTTCGCATCTACAAGTTGTAAGCAGCCGAGATGGGTTAAGAAACCTGGAGCAGGATTGCAATGTGGACACTGCGGTGAGCCGGTACAGATAGACAGCTATTGTTGTGGTGCCCATTAAATGATTTTTTTACTCCGACTGTATTCAATTAAGAAATATAATTGGGTGTCCATTCTGTGGCAACCAGCTTCACCCTCAGTCACCTGGTAGGTAAGCGTTTTACCTTCACAAATTTGTCAGCCCCATCTACTTGGGCCTTGGTTGCACTCTCACAGTGACTACGGAAAAGAGGTCCTGCATAGTACCCCCAACGGATGTTGAATTAGACCGGTTCGCGGACAAGGTAAGGCTTCCACACAAGCCGAAAAATGCGCCAATCAATATCACCTGGAGCGATTACCCTCTTGATATGAATGAAAAAAGTAGGTTCCCTCATACACGTGTACACAGTTGCAGGTATCGGATTCGATGAACGGGATGACGAAGAATTTGTCTAATACACGGTTTCGGTCATCCGGCAGGACACCGAGAACGCATGTAAACCAACGTTCTATGTTGAATAAAACCCGTGATACGGTGTACCGTTTTCCACAGACAAATAGATCACTCATGTCTTCTTTCCCATGTGTTTGCTCTCAGTGACTTCACTCGTCTACCGATGTCTGCCCGCGTGTTTCAGCACAAGGTACCATTTGCCCTGAATCGTAAGCGAGAACAAATGGATGAAACAGTAATAAGTGTTTTCGAATAGGGCGCTGTCTCTCTTCACTCGTGAGCTAGGAGAGTTTCATGGAAATTTTGTAGGCTTCCATGTAGGCAGTTCTCTTGTTGTCTCTCGTTGACCAGGTCACCTTGTCCGCATTCCAGCGGACGTCATGCTTCCACAAAAGCGTTCAACTGTGGTAGCAGCGAATGGCCAGGCATGCTAATTATAACTAGAAGAATACTGCAGACTTGCTCAGTTTTTGCGCATACTTGTACGTTGCAATATGTTCACCTGTGTCACTTACGTTAGCAGCTTCATAATCCCAATGATCCGCCGACGAATCAATCGCCGAAACTGTAGTCACGTTTTCCTCCTTGAGTACACTTAAGTTTCAAGATAAACATATCTTACCACGTCGATGACATCCGTTCTCATTATATTCCACCATTAATTATCCGAAATAGCGTGAAATGCGACTTTTCGTTAGTTCTCCATTGATCGCTAAACGATTGAAACGTCGCACATTCCTTGCTTACGCCCTCAATAGATTAAAACAAAAAGCAATCCAAGTAACAAAACTCGACGATTTCAAAAGATGGAACACGTCAAAAAATCGTAAAAACCTCAGAAACCTAAAACCCACCTTCGTCTCCAAGATTACAGATATTCACCGTCTATCGACTACAAGCAGCTCAAAGTTATTACTCTTAAAGAAGAAAACTGTTGTTGACGACCCTGCTGCAATATGTCAAATCTTCATCTCGCATTTTGCTGCTTCGTTTGGAGGAGAGCACATTTTTTACTTGTTACTACTCCATCGAAAACAAATACGGTTCTGGGTAACGCTCGGATTGGTGTTCAAGGTATTAGTTCACAGTCAGTTACCTGATGATATCCTAAAACCCGTCATCGAACAAGAAGCTAAGGATATAACAGTCCTCTCGCCTAATTTATTTACCCTATCACTTTTACCAAACAACTTCCTGCCTCAGTGGCAGAAGCCGGACTTTAAGATTCGTGACAAAATTGGTCCAAAACAGAACGTTAGCAACTGCCGTCCCATCAACCTTATATCAGTCTACTCAAAAAAGTTTAAAAAGTTAATAAGAGCGCACACTGCACAGTTATCAGGATCACAAAACCCTATAAACCAATCACAGCACGGTTTCTCCAGTAAACGCCCTTGTATGACATGTCAGTTGGAATTTACAAACCATATATCGATGTCCCTCGAAGCAGGGAATGCGACAATTATCACACTCAGAGCGGCAGATGGTTATTTATCACGCATCTCATAAGAGCCTCCTGATCAAAGTGGCACCTTTTGGAATGCTAGACTCCTTGTATAGAGCTGGCTTTAACCATGTCTCATCAGCCACATTTGAATAGCCACCATAGGATAGCACTACTGAACGCTAAAACCAGTGGCAAGTGGGGTGATTCAGGAAAGTTTTCTAAGACAGTTGCCTTTTCTAATACATATATATGACGTAAGTGGTGTTATTAACGAGCTCTTTCTGTTTACTGGCGTTATCGAAATAGCGATAGAAGATATACATCGCGAGATGTTAACATTTCGTTTACTCTCTTCAGTCACGAACGTAAAACATTAGAATATATAGGACATGCGGTTAGCATTCCGCTAGTCGGGTAACATCACTTTCCGTCCACGAAATGTACAACCGGGCTTAGCGTCACTACATATGCGGTGCAAAACATGATTGATGACGTTCCCAACGAGCAACTCGAACCCGGCTACTTGAAGCTGCCAACTACCCAATGGTTTTCTCTCACTGGATGGTTATGGTGTAGATATCGTCACTTATACAGGTGATCTAGGAATGCGCTTTTCAAACTTCTTTAGTTTCTGTGAACAAGCGTGCTTACAGGTAGTTGAATCTAAAAGGACAGTGGGCTGTATCAAAAAGACGTTCAGTCTACCGCCTACACGTCCAACGCTTTAACAGATTTGCGCTCGACCCCAGCTTGAATATTGCACATTCATTTAGTGCCGCCAGTTGATCCCGGACATCCATTGGTTGTTCAAAGAACGCTTAGTCTTCTCGCAACGTTCATTGATACGCTGGATCCAAGATAGTCGCGTCCGTGAGAAACGAGCGTCTATAAATTCTAAGCCCGTCGAGCAACCGCTTTGGATCCATGAAGGAACGCGGTCGTATTGGCGAGCTTCTTATTAATAAGTTGCTAACGTTCAAAACCAATATGATAAACCGAATAGTGGAAGACAACAACAAACCTCAATATTGAATCCACCAGATATACAAGTTCCGTGATCAACGGTTCGCGTAAATATGATCGAATGGCGAGGCGGTCAGGCGAAAATGAAACCACAGCACATATAAACAAAGGTCCGACAAGGGAAGGAAGAACTACGCGGAAACAAGTTTTTACAAGCAAACGATATCAAGATTTAATAATACATCAAGATCAACCTTCACGGGTGAAATGGTTTGTCACGCGCGTAACTTGAGTGGTAGTGTCGGACTGCAATATAGGTTCGTAATCAGTGTAAATAATTCCAACGTAAGGAAACGGGCCAATGAAAGGAAATAAATAGGGTGGGGAACGTGGGCATCAACGTTCTAACACATAAAAACCACCAAACACTCACGCAAGCAGCTACCTCAACACCGCCTACGCAAGTCTTACAGGTTTGTGCTGGAAAACCTTCGACGATCATTGATCAAAAACTCACCGTGATACTCATCTTTACTCACCCATGGACAACGCTTTCACAAACCTGGTACCGGCTCTCTTCCGTCACGAGGACTAAGACTGACCCTTACACCTATGAAAAAACTGAAAATCGGAAGCCACCAACACCTCGTTCACTGTTCAACTAAAACACAGCTTTCCATGAGACCTAAGAAATAAGTGTTCCACTTTGCCAGACACGCTATCTAGAAAAAACACGCGCAAAGTTCTATTTTTGCCAAATATCCCTACATTTGGTAAAAACTTCCGAATGATGTCAGAGCCAGTAACAACATTCAGCGTTTATGGAAGTGCTTAGACAGCTATCCTACAGCATCGAACACAATGTCTAACTTCAAATATTACCCTCAGACAGTGTATCTTATGATGACTTTTATGAGTGTGTTCAGCCGTCGGCTGTACATGACATATATCTGTCCCGGCTACCATACTGCCCTCGAAAAAGGTTCGCCTAAAACGGTTCGTTTTAACCCCATCATTTACTAACGCTCCCGTCTGGAATTTGGTCTAGTGCATGATCAGGCAACCGTCGTAAGATCCACTCCATCGAGACACCATCGAGATTGCTAGAGAATGCAAAGTTGGCGCACATGAGTGAATCCAGCATAATGACATTGTGTAAGGTATCTTCAGAACACACACCAAAAATAAAGAGGTTCGTAATCCATGTGTACATTCTTCCACATACACATGCCCACTTGTCATATTTTATTCATCCTTCATGTGAACTCCAATTTCACATTTCACTTTCTTCTACTCACATGCTTACGGCAGTATGCCATCATCTTCGAATTTTACGTGACTCGTCTCTCTGCAATATTCGTTCATCTTCTTGACTGTTCGATACAGCGAAACTCATTTCACTCCCATAAACACCATATCGCACGTGGGCAGTCGAACTGTATTCGGCTTCACTAATAATATTTCATTTCTTACCATGGTCCACCACGTTTGTTTATATGAATAACTGTAACCCATTGCATGTTTCACCGCTGAAATTAATCGGACACTTTGTCACGTTTCTGCTGCACTGTTGTATGCACTTGTAAACCTGGTCGTAAGTCGCTGTATATTTAAACTGCTTATTACTGAATTTGCAGAACCACGGTATATATATATAAATATCTACTTACCTGTAATCTGCACTCCGCTCATTTTGAAAAATACATATACATATATATCCATCCCACTCTGTATGAAAAATTAGACTATTAGGACACATATTTCGATTCTTCCGCTGATGTAACACTCCCAATTACCAGCATTATAAAGCATGGAACTCTTTAGACCATGATTAGTAGTATTCGATATTAACGGATTGGTGACAACTACACATATCTGCAAAAAACCGCTTCAATTAACTTACATAATTGCATTGAAACCTCGATCCATTCCTTTTTTTTCTTTCCCTCGCCTCAAGCCCTCCTTGTTAGCCACCTAACAACTTTTGCGTGCTGTGAAACCTGCATTTCAGCTTGAACATCGGCCTTATGAGACAAATTACCGTCAACCTCTGTACGAGGCTCTGATTACCAGGTAATAACCATTCCAGAAGCAGCCGCCGGTTGCGCAGTAACCATGAAGTGCCACAACAAATAGTTCACAGAGTTGTATATTTTATTAGCCAACGCAAAACAGTAATATCGCAAAAGTTCTGTTACAAAACTACATGCTCACCATTCGTCAAGATAAATGCGATCGCTCCACATTTTCTTGTTTAGCACGTAAGATTACGCTATTTTTCTTAAACTCACAAGCGTCCGTTGCGCGAGGAAGTTTTTAGCGATGAGTGAATGCACAAAACCACGTCTTGCTCAAACAGGTTGCCAGATTTGCAACGTTTCGGCGGTTTCCAGGAGCCACTGAGGTTCTGCGCTGGGGTCTGCCTAATCGTTCGGTGGATGTTGGAAGCCCACGTTTTCCCTCGCCAGAGGCAACTTATCCAAACACTTCCGAAGCTATTTATATCAAGGAATGGCTATACACCTTTAAGGTGCATTTGGGCGCATTCGCCGGAGATACTTTGAAGTAACTGGAGCATTTTAGCGTGCGACGGAAACCAGCAAGCGCGCATGGATTGAATTTGGTTTGTGTAACAGCATCCTGCTGTGTTGTTGGCACCGTTTTGATTTTCGTTAGTGTAAGTCGTGTGCATATCTCACTGGGCCTTCGGCCTGAGGTTATTCATGTAGTTTTCATTCACAGTACGGTTGCTGGGACCCCCACTTTGGAAGATCGCTGTTCCCCGGTGACTACATAATTCTCCAAGTTTGTTCTGAATACTGCAGTCAGTCAACGTGAAAACCGCCGGCTTGCATGTGACACCATCGACACATATACAAACTTGCAAGGGGTAAATTGATGTAACACCGCACTTTTTGGACTGAATCTGTGGAAAAAGCTAAAAACCCGTTTCCGGCTGAGTGTGCCAAGGTTTTGTAAACTACAATCACCTGCTTTCTGATTGCGCCGTTTCTGCTGGCAGATTTTACGCTCGTAGTACCGTTTATTTGTTTGTTGTTTTTGAATCACCCGTAATTCTCTGCGATAATCACGCATATCCCTGTGTTTTTCTCACATGTGCGTTCAGAAATTCACATCTTTGTCGTTATTTCGACCACGACTGCTGCGAAAACATCATGGAATCTCGGAAAACGGCGGGTGTTCTCTGACCACCTCATGGATACAACCCGGGTACCCCATACTGAGTGATGGTCCGTTTGTGCGCGCACTGCCACTGACGTCAACGGACAGTGTCCCTATGAACCACATCGCAGTCGCCCCATGTAACACAAGAGCCAACTACCAGTAGGTCTACAGCACGAGAAAAACCGGTGGGTTCTACGCAGGGTATGCGAATGGAGGAAGGTTTCAAGACACTGATAGGCTTACAAGTGCACCGCGCCCCCAGAAACCCGAAAAATGTTGCTGCGGTTCTTGCAGGTATAGTGCGACACCAGCCTCGGCTGTGTAACGTTACGGTCAGCCTACGAAAACGATCTAATGTAGCTGAACAAATGCAAAGTTGCTGTGAGACCATCCCGAACGATTATGGGAATATAATTATCCACCCACCCCCTGAACGGGCCATGCAGGACCACAAACACAGTATACCCTCAGGGTTCTCCGCGAAGGGTTGGAATTCCTGCAGCGATGAAGTGGCACCAGGTGCACAGACTCGGTCACTGGATTGTGCTCAAGACAAAATCTGATCGTTCGAGGCCACCGCCAGTCGAACTTTGGGAACGCAACATTCGGGATCTGATGCTGGCTACAGCTAACACGGCAGTTCAGAAGATGCTAGGCACAAATGTCGCAGAGGTTACTGCCATGTATAAAAAATGTGTTCTATGTGTGGGGATTTCGTCTGCGCTAGAAATGAAAACCGAACGTATTGGCACAAAGCAAGGGCAGGAGGCTTACCACAGTTCCAAGGACAGGGAAGGCGGTGTAACAGTCCAGAACAGCCAGCCACTGAGAAGACAGGCTTTGTGTCTGCCTAGCTCAGGCTCATCCAAAAAATGGACCTCCGAAGGAACAGACTAGACCCACCCGCGGAGTAGCCATAATGCCAGTTCTTTGGAGCCGAACGGCACATTGGCCAATGTAGGCAGCTCACTCGATAAAAGCGACTAGCTGCAAACAGCGGCTCACTCCCCGAGCACTTGCTTGTGTGCAGAAGCATTGCTCAAGTAAGAAATTGATCTAAGAGCTTGGGCGTGTATGTTGCAATAATATCGCAATGACCGTGGTGACGACGCTGGAGGTGGTCACTTTTCGTTGGCTGGAAGTTCTACAAGGCAGTCATCCATGGGCTGTAAGTGTAGCTGTGGGGATAATTAAACCACCGCCAACCTTCCTCATATGAGTGCCCGCTGATGAACAATGAAATATATCGAAATCCGGGAGAGGTACCAGAGAAAGGCGAAGCACTGTTGAATTCATCCAAAGCGGCTTGCCAGCCAGGCCGTCACTAGTCCGTTCTGGAGAATTCAGTGTCCCCAAAGTCAACTGGCTATCGAGACCTGTTAGTTGTGAAAGTTTTCCGCACGTCGTTTGACGCTGCCAATGATTTCATGCTGTTGGATTGGCCCCAAGATTCCAAATTATTCGGATGTCCTCAACGATAGGCTAAGTCACAGCCCGTCAAAACAACATCACAAACACGGCGTTAAAGGCGGTACGCCTTTAACGTCGCTTGGAAAGACCGTTCACAGGACGATTTAGTTCACTTTCAAATGCTCTGTTTCAGGGAAAACGGCGGACGAAGTGCAAATCTCTTACCAAAATGCGTATGAAAAACTGATCATGGAGGTTGAGGGAGTGACAGAGAGCTCATCATTCTGTGCAGTGGGCGTTGGGATTTTGTATTAAAAACCACAATGACAACTTACTGGCTGTTGCAGAAGCGAACTTTCCTCAAAAACTGCCCCAAATAATAGGTCGGATGCCATGTTTTCCCTCTGGGTCAAGAAGGGTTTCCGGCGTAAGCATCTGGCTTGGAGGTCACATACTCAACAAACGGGGATTAATCGTTTCATGATATGAGAGGGAGCACTAAACAAGGCAACTAAGGCAGCAAAGAATGCGCCCCTGATGTATAAACCCCTTCGGTACGTGGTATTTAACAGAACCATGAGAGGCATTATGATTATGCCTAGTTCAAGTACTTGAGAGGAAAGGGAAGTTGGCCACTGTTTCCTGTAGCAGAGGAACTATGTAGACTGACAGACGTATCGCGGACACGTTTACGACAGATCCTCAAAGTGTTTATCTTTCGGAGAATGGGGTACCTAAGCCCCCTCTCGATATCGAGAGTGCTACTATGTTGGATGAGGATATTACGCCCACTGAGTTTAGGCGAGCGATATTCATTGCACGCAACACATACTTCGCGGGACCAGACAACATCCGCCCGGTCACTGTGGAACACCCGGCGAAATCTCTGGCGTCGCCTTCTGCTGAAATTTTCTATCTCAAGCTGGATAGATGTGTAGACGTGAGTGACTGGGAGGAATTGATCAGAATTCACGCCTTCGAAATGGTGACCGATCAGCCGCCAGGAACCACCAACCAATAGATTTGACAAGTGTCGTGAGCAAACCATTTGGACGCATATTACAGGACGGACTCTGCAAATTCCTGTGTGCAGGACTCTTTAAGGTCTTCGCAGCATAAGCTTCTAAGGGTTAGGTATCGTCATACCACTCTGCTGACGGTTTCACACACTGTTACCGGTAAGCCAGATAGAAAAGAAGTGATCGAGGTGTGTACTATCTAGATTTCTAGAAAGCATCCGATTCTGTCACACACAAGCTGCTGAGTTAAAAGCGGCGTGAAGACAAGATAACTCACGCAATCTTTTGGCGGAACCAGCTGGAACGTCGGTTAACGAGCGGCTGCACGATCTGTTGAAAAACTCTTCCCAGGAACTTCCGTTGTTAAAATTTTCTACGTGGCCCCTTTGTATTTAAATCCGTCTAAATTTAGTAAATTAACCGTGTTTGCTTACAGCGTGTAGGCTTTCGGCCTTGTGACAGGCAAACCGGACATCCGTGATTCGATTATTCGTTACGTTCGCATGCCAAATTTCTACAACGCGGAGACGCCGAAAGACAGGGATTTTTGGAAATGAAGGTTACAAAGATAGTTCTTCAAAAACAGGCCAACGGAGTAAGCGTGAGTCAGAAGTTCAGCGAAATCTGCAGAAGATTAAGACAGTCAGAAAAAAACGCCACGCGAGATTAAAGCTCTTAGTAACGGCGTTTCACCGAAAGTGAAACGCTGCTGCTCTAATGATAATAAGAATAACAAAAGGCAAATATCTCGACGCATTTGAGAGGAACACGCTCAGGAGAGCGTGATCAACGTGCACACTGTAAAGCCACATACACGTTTGAACACCACAACTGTAAATTGTATAGCAGGTAAGCTATGTGAACAGAACAGCAAAACGGACATCACATAAGAAAAAAGTATCACTCTGAGAAGAAACGTTTGAGATACATGCATCGAGTGATTTTGCCTTTCATTTTTTATTTACCCGAATATATCTCAAACGGAAGACATTCCACCCCGCCCGAACACTCAAAATCCCCTAATGGCTGAGCATATCATGAGATCCTCAGAATTCTTCGAAATTCCAGCGAAGAATGACGTCCATCCGTTTCCCCGCAAAAGTATATGCGTTTCCATCCCCCCCATCAGTACGAAATTTTCTACCCATTTTCCCGGGACTATTTACATGGAATAATGATGAAATTCTTTGACATTCATCCCCTCCATCCTCAAAACATTTTTTTGCACGAATTCGAGCATTAGGCCAGTGATCACCTAATGAAGTCTCAATTGATGTAACTACACAGCTGTTGCATTGAATTTTGCAAGTTCCGAATGACACCGCCCCAGTTGCATGTATCTCAAACGTTTCTTCTCAGAGTGATACTTTTTT
>QNGE01004596.1:0-58694 GCA_008508345.1 Paragonimus westermani
TTGTAGTGCTGTTGCCCCAACTCTTTGTTCCACTACAGGGTTAAATCTATTCGGATCCAGCGAGTTTGTTCTTTTCAATGTCCGGCGATTCTCTGTTGACCTGAAAGGCATCATTGAAAACAGGGTGTGGCGCCGCCTTCGGGGGTTACATAAAGTACCAAGAACAGAGTCAAATAATAATCTAGCAGAACATGATAAATTACCAATCTAACGGTTCATAAAGTAGGTGAGAGTTCACTAACACTTTGAGACGGTCCCTAGAAGGGCAGCTAACAATCTCTGGTGGTAGGTCGTTCCAGTAGTTAACAACTCCATAATAGAAGAACTGTCGTCTTAGGAAGGTCCGAGGTCGAAGCTTATAGGGCTTCTTGTCGTGACCTCTTTGACTGTTTTCACTTAGTAGGGTGAAGAATTGTTGCACGAGTCCTGTGCTAAAGAGGAAGTGTGTAAGAATTAAGTCGCCGCGGAGTCTACGAAACTCAAGTGGATAAAGATCGATAATTTCGAGGCGAGACTCGTGGGAGAGATGTTGCACGCCAGTGACCATTTTGCTGGCCACTCGCTGGACACGTTCAATGGCGAGCGTGTAATTCTTCAAACCGGTGTCAATGACTTGATTGGCATACACGAGGAGCGGTCTTATGTAGATTCCGCAAAGTGTGTGAAAGGCGTACTTGTCTCTCTGGAGGAAGATTCTTTTGACCATCCCGAGAGTCATGAAACCCCTTCTGGTGGTCAGCTGGGGATGATAAGAGAAGGACAAACCAGACGACAGCCAGTCCCCCAGGTCCTTTTTGAGGTCTACTTTCGTGATGTGTACTACACTTTTTGCACCGTGTATCACGAATAGGTTCCCCGAGTCTCCACTGAGTGACCTGTGCGCACACTTGCTGTCGTTTAGATGGAGACTCCAATCATTTGACCAGCACTTAACACGGTCAATATCAATCTGCAGTGCATTGGGGTCACAGGCGTTCCAGATTTTTCAGTTGTCTGCATAAAGGAGGGCGTTGCTTGAGATCAACTCGGGGAGATCATTAATGTAAGTCAGAAACAACAATGGACCAAGTACCGATCCTTGGGGGAGTCCCACGGAGACTGGGGATCGAGACGAAAGGCCTGAACCGGCTATTACTCTGAAAGTCCTGGTACCAATAAAGGAAGCAATCCAGAGGAGAACCTCTCCTTGGATCCCGTAAGCTACTAGTTTATACACCAAAGGACCGTGTGGGACACGGTTGAAGGCTTTGGCAAAGCCGAAGAAGATAACATCCGAGATATGACCATTGTCTTTAGCCTCTGTTAGGCTATCCATGAAGATTAACATATTAGTTATGCATGACCGATCTGGAAGAAAGTCATGCTGGATCGAAGAGAAAAGGTTATTTGAGAAGAAATGCTCAAATATGATGCGTTTTAACAGTCTCTCCTTTATCTTGCATGGGATGCCGGTAAGGCTGATCGGGCGATAACTGGGAGGAGATTGACGATCGCCCGTTTTGAATATATAGGTGAGACAGTGGCCACTTCCCATACCTCCGGAAAAGTGCATGCCCGAAGTGTCTGTTTAAACAGACTGAAGGGAGGCACCGCCAAACCGGGGGCTTTATCTTTGAGGATCGGGGGATGTATGGCATCTGGTCCCATGGCACTATAAGCACATAAGCAAGAGGTCCCGGACGTCGAGCACAGAAGTCGGCTGTCAGGAGGGGGTATTGGAAGTGTCTCCGGGGGAGCACTGGATGCTAATTTGGCAGATCCATATTGTAGACTGCTGAGTAATATCCTCCGAACATCTCGGCAACCATTTGGGGGGGTTGAAGAGGTTTCCCCCGTGGGAAGCGCAGAGGGCCTATTTTTTTCTGGCAACGTATATACTTGAGAAGAAAAGTCTTATTCTCCTGGGCTACTTGTAGGATTTTTAACTGTACCTGTTGGGTGCGTTGCCGGATTTCCCGCTTGCACCTGTTTCGTACAGAGCGAAAAGCCTCTAGATCATCTGGCCTACCCGTTAGCTTCTGCTCAGGGAATAGACGGAAACATACTTCAAAAAGGCGGCGTATATTCCGCGGAGGCGGTTCACGATAGGAGAACTTTCATAGTTTTCGAGGAACAAATACCTAGTCAGCTTTGTGAATGGCAACTTTAAACGGAAGGTAGTTCAAGTTCACTGAGTCCGATTTGAGGCTGAGTTTGTTGAAGAACGTCTTTGGTGCTTTCTGGAAGTTTCGGAATGAAGTACAAGAGACCCTATTATCTCATTAGTTACATTACGGAAAAAACTACCGTAGATGATCCCGTAACAATTTGTGAAGCCTTCAACTCTTATTTTGCTGCTCCCTACAACATCGAAGAAAATGTATTGCCTCCGCCTCTCCCCGTGAAAACAAACACGTTCCCAAGCCACGTTACTGTTGATGCAATAAAAATACGCTCTCAGTTAGCTACTATCAAACCCTCTTACCTTCCTGGTCCAGAGGGTATAGACCCTGTTGCTCTCAAACACGGAGGGGATGACATCCCTCTCCTTTTGCTTAAGATTTATACACTTTCCCTATCGTTAGTTTTCTTTCTTCTCCAACGGAAAAATTCTATAATTCAGCCCCATTACAAAGGTGGTTCGCGACAAAACATCAACAATTATCGTCCAATTAACCATACTTCACTTTGTTCCAGAGTATTGGAAAGGATAATGAAATGTCACATGGTTGAATTCTTATTATCACAAAATCTTATAAACCTATCCCAGCATGGGTTCCTCAGCAAACGTTCGTGCATGACGTGTCAGCTGGAATTCTTTGATCATGTTACAATATCTGCTGATTCAGGGAATGCAGTTGTTGTCATACTCCTAGATATGCAAAAAGCTTTTGATCGTGTGCCTCATAAGAGCCTTCTGATCAAAATGGCATCCTTTGGTATACGTGACCCATTATTCAGCTGGTTTGCTTCATACCTTGTGGACTGCACATAAACAGTGAAAATATGGAGATAACAGCTCAACGCTAAGACCAGTCACCAGCGGAGTGATTCATGGAACCTTCCTGGGACCGTTACACTTTCCTATGTATATAGATGATATATGTGAAGTTGTCAAACATGGCAAACCATTCCTATTCGCTGGTGACATCAAGCTTGTCTATAGTTTTCTTACTGGCAATCTCAATTATTCTTTAGGAACTAAACGGGAGGACATCATGTCCTTAGAGTCTTGGTGTCAAACCTGGCCGATGAAATTCTCAGTCAATAAATCCACCATCGTCGCACACGGTTGTCACATACCAGAGGACTTTATAAAGATGGATGGTCATGCTATTTCTACTGCCAATTCAGTCCGCGACCTAGGTATACGTTACTCAACCTCATTCAATTCTGCTGAACATATAACTTTCCTAGTAGCTGAAACTAGACGAACGATTGATACATTAAGCACTCATTCTTCCTTCCTGCAGCTCGACTGCACCTTTATAAGCTGTGCGTACGACCCCAACGTGAGTACTGCACGTTCATATATAATCACTTGCGCAAGTCTGATAGGCTAGCTCTGGAAAGTCTCCAGCGTGCATTTACGAAAGGTTGAGTGCGTTATCCGTCTTCTTTGAATTACGGGGATCGTTGCCAGACGCTTGAACTGGATCCTCCTTGGCTACGGCGTCTCAAGCTGAAACTTGCGTTCATGTATAATATAGTTTATTGCGAACATCCACTGTCAAACTCGCGATTCGCCTTCAACAGAGCTCAAAATACAACATCAGGAACAAAGAGTTCACTTTGAAAACTCTTAAATCCCGTAAACAACTCCGTACAATTTTTTCCCAGTGGAGTATACCTACATTTGGAACAAACTCCCACATGCAATTAGAGCCAGTGAGAAGATACATCAATTCAAACGAAGCCTAGAAACTTTCCTGACATTAAAGAACGTCAGGTTGATTTTCACACTCTGCCTGCCTGAAGACGATATCTTTGAAAACGGACCTAATAACATCTAAACATCAGATCTAATCTAATAACAACGGAGGGTGAACCTATACCACATGATGTAACGCCACACACACTTCGAACTGATCAAAGCTATCAACTTCGTCATTTGAGGAATTCCTCAGTTTCAAAACTTATTGTTTCTCCAGCAGGATGGATCTTGTACACAGCTCATTCAAAAAATTTCAGCTGCATGACAAAACTACAGCCAGCATACGGTGACATCTCAAACATCCCCGTTAGTAGTGACCGAGCCATCCTGGTACACTCTTACTCCATACTTAACGATTATCAGTTGTGTAAAGCTATCAACCACTACGCAATAGCTGTGCAAGTTAAAACAGTCCAGTGAACATACATAGCTTAACCTGTTCGCCTCATATGATTACATATAAATATGTGCCTCTTCCTATTCTAACAGACCACCTGATAATCTTCCCCTTTTTCCTAAACATTTTTTCCATTCTACATAACGGCCGTACGTACTAAAACGACACCGGAATTTGGCTGTAGCCCTATACCGGGAAACTCTGTGAATCGAGCACTTTTCGCGTTATACGATAACAATTATTTGTTAGAGATATATATTTTATTAACTGATATAAAATTATAAATTCTGTATAAAAGATTGAATCAGAAAATCTCAGATTCCATTATCGTTATACTTCACATGACCATTTTACGTTCCTCTGCTTAGCAGGTAATTTTGTTTCCTATTCTTGATTCCATGATAAATTTTAACGCCAGACAACATTCCATAACGTCCGAAAGATCAAAATCATGTACTGGTTGAACAATTTGCGAGGTCCGTGAAATTTCGTCGATTTGAGAAAATAACGGAGTCCAGTCCAGAAGATCTTTCATTTCCCCGAAAAAATTGGGACACACCTATTTTTACTTCACGTTCCCAAACGTTTCTACATATTTTCCGAGGCCGTCTACATCAACTGATGGCGAAATTCTTCGACTGCTCATTTTCTCCACCCTGAAAAATCTTCCTTCTCTCATGACCTTGGACATAAGGCCAACTTCAACCTTGTGAAGCAAGAATTGGTGCAACAACTGAAAATTTTATTATCGAATATTGAAAATTTTGAGAACTATTGTTTCAGAGGCAAGTGAGCCAACTGTTCCCTCATAAACTGGAGTTATCCTCTATTATTTTGTCCGTTTTATTACTCTATATCCATAATTGGTGTATGGCTCAATTAACAATTATGTATACGGTATGGAGTTCACGTTAAAATGTGTGTACTGAGCACGCTTATCCCAGCGTGTTTCTCACAGGTGCGCTGAGAAATATACCACTATTAAAATCTTTGTTACAGCGTTTTGAAGCCAGTAACAGATAAAGTCAAAGGTTAGTAGCATGTGGTTACTATGCCCTAGCAGTGGTTTGATGACCACCCCATCTACCAGGCGAGCCTCATGCGTAATAACCAGATCGAGCAGAGAGGGTGTCTGTCCCGGACGGTGCCTTGTAGGTAGATCGACATGCTGTGTTCAGGTTTTCCCATGAATCAACATTGCCAAGGGTTTTGAAAACTCGCAACCACAATCCTCATGAGAAACCGCCATAGAGTTGAGTTTGGGTGCGTTGAAGTCACCCATAAAAAAAAGATGGGAGAAACGCTGGGTAGACGTGAGTCTGTCTAGGGTAGCAAGAACAGCCTCGTCGACGGATGCACTCCATGACGATGAACGGTACATAACACCGGCAAGAAGCATGTCATGTTTGCAGAGTTGGAGCTCAATCCAGAGCGTGTCGCATTCCTATGGGGAGGTAAATTCCCATACGACAGCTGGCACTGGAGCTTCTGGCTTAGGAAAACGGCGCAGCCTCCTATGCGTCCACCGGAGGAGTTCGTCCGGTACAGAGAGTAACTAGGGACATGCAGCTCATTATCACTGATATTTGCGGAAAGCCAGTTCATTGTTAAAGCAGGAATGTGAAGGCTAGTGTCGTCGACCAGCTGCCTGATATCTGGCAGTTTGTTCAGAAGGCGCATAGAGTTGGTGTACACGCACTTCGGAGGGCCACTTCTTCGTTTGGCTGTGCTCAAAAAGAGAGAGAAGAGCACAAGGGAGAGCTTAGGAAAGTAGTCTCAGTAGTGAATGGGAGTGCGCAACTGGCGGCATATTTTTGTGAACTCTCTTGCGGGGTAATGGCCGTTTCATCACAGCCTGCGCATATGCGAGCGTCCCTGTGGGACGCTTCGTCCGATTCTGTTGGCCCAACGTCGATGACATTCGGACCGCTTTTGCTTTCAGAGCTTCCAGAGGGTGAGTTGCAGTTTTGCACCCTCAAAAATTTTGATGGGACTGTAGATTAGAGGAAAGTATAAAACGAAATGGCCCCGATGAGGCTGAGGAAAGAGCCGCTGGAATGAGACAAGTTTGGGCCGTCGGTTCTTGCCAACTTTTCACACTCCAAAGCCAGGACCTGATGAGGGCCTGCGCCTGTGGACGTCCTGATGCTTGGCTGGTGTGATTCAAAGATTGACCAGACTGCGTTTCCTGTCGATGCGAATGCGTTCAGTAGTGATCTAAGGGTTGGGGAAAAAAGAGACTAACTGATAGATCCTGAGTGCCCTGAAGTGCATGAAAAAATTACACATCGATTAGTGCAAGGTAGGAAAAGATTGCTGTAACATTTTTCCAGCTCTTTTTGAATAGCTCTACGCTCGAGGTCTCAAGAATATTTCCGGGGAAGTTGTTCCACAAGTTGGCGACTCGGTTCGTGCAAACGTTAGGTCAAATGGCCAGTCGTGAACTTGTATTTGATTGCGAACCTATGACCCCGTAAATATCTGCCATGACGCATCACGCATAAACATGCCAGAAGATTTATTTCGGTGCGGTGGGTGATTTTGTGCACTTCAGTTGTCTTCTCTCACCTGCCGGCGTCCGAGTAAGAATACACTCAACGAACTCAATAGTTCTTGCTGGTTTAGACTCTTCGTGCCCCCATACCATTGTGGTGCCTGCAGTTTGTAATTATATTTTGCAACGCTTTTGTATACTTCTGTACATACCTTCTCGTTAGCTTCACCCGTACGTTTGTTTGAAAGCATCGTCATCACTTTTTTAATTTGGTCGTCTTGATCAATAAAAACGAGAGTTACCGCGCGCAGTCTCCGTCTTGTTCGTTTTGTGTGGATATTAGGGCCGGTTTAATGATTGCATGGCGAATCCTACTCCAGCTCCGCGTTTTTGTTACACTATCGATGCCGGACTCTCGCCATTCCGCGTCGTACGTGGAATTATCTATCAGTCGTCGTCCGGAAATACCACCTGGCGCTGTTTTTCACCTCGGGCGGTGACCTATCCAGTTCCACGGATATCGACATGTAAGTAAGTCATTCCCAATGATTGGAAACGTCTTCATCTTAAGTATAAGTACAATATAGATACAAGCTCCTTACTGTCACAACTATATTCGGTGTTGCCACAATTTGGTTTAAGATGAGACCCAACTGTGAAAAGTCAGGGCTTCGGCTGGATTCGAACCAGCGACAGACACAGCATGCCTCAACGCGGCAAGCGCTCTACCAGCTGAGCTACGAAGCCACACCAGGAGCTCGGAAATTTCACACTTGGACTCGGTTACCCACCCGTCCCACTGTCTCATATGGAATCCACCAAATGATTCAGGGGATCGACTGCCCCGGCAGGATTTCTCAAACAGTTCACGCTGGAATCCACCAACGCCACTGCTGAGCGTGAACTGTTTGAGATATTCTGCCCGGGCAATCGATCCCCTGAATCATTTGGTGGATTCCATATGAGACAGTGGGACGGGTGTGTATCAGATTCCGTATATGAAATTCCCGAGCTCCCGGTGTGGCTTCGTAGCTCATCTTGTAGAGCGCTTGCCGCGTTGGGGCATGCTGTGTCTCTCACTGGTTCGAATCCAGCCGAAGCCCTGACTTTTCACAGTTGGGTATCATCTAAATTCATGAGTCTGCCACGCTTCTTTCTAGTAATACAATTTTGTTGTCTCTTATCATTTGGTCTGTTGGACCGCTACAATTTTGGCAAGTTCCACTGTATTCTCCGAGCAGAATCTCATCCGTCTCGCTTCCATCTACATTGCTTGACGAAATTTTGGACGTCGTCATTAAGAGCGAACACAATGTTGCTTCAGAATTGCCCGAGCTTAGACCCCGAAACCCTCAGCTTTGGTTCCATCAGATTGATGCCAGCTTTACCACTGGGCGGATAGCAAATGAGAAAATAAGATTTCCATGCGTGGTACAATCGCTTTCTTTTAGTGTCGCAGCGGGAGTAGAAGATCTATTGGAATCAGTTCCATCCGATCTCTTTTCTACCATTTCAACGGACGCCATCATAAAACGAACCGGGAAACCAGGGGCTGAGCTGTTACACCACTTGTTCAATTCAGTCGAGCTGGGTGAACGGTCCCCATCCCAATTGTAACGTTATATAAGAAGCCTTTGTGCTCGCGGAGGCTTGCCGACGCCATTTTAAAACAGTTGTGGGCGGAAAAGTGGCCATCTGCGGCAGTACACATATTGGCCGCCATGGATGATGGTAGTTTAGTCGACAAGTTGGCAGTACCTGCGGACAAAGTATCAAAAACTTTTCCTTCACAACCGGTGTGTGCCGCAACCACAACCGTTCCCACATCGTCCTCTTCAGCCGTAACAATTGGTGATGAGCCAAAGCTTTTGATAAAGAACATATGCCACCGTATGGATATCATGGCTATGCAGATCATCGAGTTGAAGGGGCACCCATCTAGAAGCTGTGCACGATCTGACTCTCGAGGTCCATCAAGGTGGTGTTGGTACCACCAAATCTTTCAGCACAAAGCGAAGAACTGCACCCAGTCATGTGCCTTTCGAACTCGCTACGCATCACCGTCAAACCGACAGTCCAGTCACTAACGGCAACGATCGTCTCTGGCCCAGCAGAAACCAGCCGCTTGTTTTATATCAGGGATTGATCGACCGTCTTGCGGTTTCTAATCAATACTAGAGCCGAACTCAGCGTTATTCCACCGCAACCAAATGATCAACTTCAGCCTGGCCAGTACACTTCACAGGCCACGAATCAAAGTCGCATCAAAACTTTTGGGGAACGTCCACTCACTGTTGATCTCTGTCTCCGGCGACGTCTTCAGTGGGTATTCCTGCTTGCCACTCATCGGTACCGATTTCCAGTCGCAGTTCAACCGTTCTGTTGATGTCAAGAGGCGTAATATGATTGACAACACTACTGCCTACACAGTAAACGGCATCCAGTCGACGATGACATCAATCGGTATCCGACCTGCTCCTCCGACAAAACCGTCTTTTACGGCACTGTTGGAAGACTGTCCTTCGTTAATCCAGCCGTGCTTACGCACCGAGACGGTTGATCACAACGTGGAACGTTTCATTACAACACGCGGTCCTCCGGTTTTCCCTCGTCCACGCCGTTTACAACCTGACAAACTCAAAATAGCCAGGGCTGAGTTCAAACTTACGTTACAGTTGGGCATAATTCGGCCTTCAAACATCCCTTGGGCGATGCCTAGAAAAATCTCCGGGCGATTGACGACCTTGCGGCGACTACCGTGCTCTCAACAGCTACACAATCCCGGACAAGTAGCCTATACCACACATCCACGATTTTCCCCTAGGACTTGTCGGCTCCACTGTTTTCTCTAAATTAGACCTAGTGCGTACCTATTACCACATCACGGTTGCCAAGAAGGACATTCCGAAGACGGCCGTCACACCTGAAATTTTCTAGTTCACAAGAATACCCTTCGGGATTCGTAATGTGGTTCAAACGTTTTAGGGATTCATGGACGAAGTATTGCGTAGACCCCCTTTTGCAAACGTTTGCACTGATAATGTCTTGATCGCTAGCCGCTCTAACGAGGAACACTTATCCCACCCCGTACCGTTCTCGACCGTTTTCGCGCAATATGATATCCGTGTTGCTAAACATCTTTCCATTCTACACAACGGCCGTACATACTAAATCGACATCGGAATTCGGCTGCAGTCATATACTGGGATAATCTGTGAATTGGTCACATTTTGCGTTAAACGACAACAATTATTCGTTAGAGATATATATTTTATTAATCAGCGCAAAATGGTAACTTCTATATAAAGGATTTAGCCAGAAAATGTCAGACTCCATCATTCGTCATACTTCACATGACCATTTTACGCTCTTCTGCTTATCACGTAATTTTGCCTTCCATTCTTGATTCTACGATAACTTCTAACGCGAGACAACATTCCACAACGTTCGGAAAATCAATATCCTGTACTGGCTGGGCAATTCGTGAAATTTCATCGATTTGAGAAAATAACGGAGTCCAGTCCAGAAGATCGTCCATTTTTTCGGAAAAATTGGTACCCACCTATCTTCCCTCATCTTCCCAAAAGTTTCTACGTATTTTTCCGAGGCCATCCATATCAACTAATGGCAAAATTCTTCGACTATTCATTTTCTCCATCCTGAAAATCCTTTTTCTGGCATGACCTTGAACATAAGGCCTACGTTAGCCTTGTGAAGCAACAATTGATGTAACAACTTAACATTTTCTATCGAATATTAAAAATCTTGAGAACTATTGTTTCAGAAGCAAGTGAGCCATCTGCCTCTTCATAAACTAGAGTTTTGCTTTATTATTTTGTCCGTTTTATCACTCTATTTCCGTGATTGGTGTCTTGTACAATTAACAATTATGTGTACGTTATGTAGTCACGTTAAAATGTGTGTACTGATTACGCTTATCTGAGCGTGCTTCTCACAAATGGGTTGAGAAATATACCATTGTTATCATTATTATTAATAAAATTAACAGAGATAAGGTTGCCTTCGGAGTTAGTTCACTGGATTTCCTGAGACGTCATATCGATCCGATCGGCATCACACCTCTGTCAGATAAAGTAGAGTCTACGTTGACTTTTCCGATGCCCGCTACGATGAGCCAACCTCGATCACTTCTCGGCATACTCAACTATTATCGGCGTTTCATTCCAAATTGCGCGAACATTTCAAAACCTCTGACCGACCTGGTTGACTAAAAACGCAGGTGCACTTAGCTCCTACACGAATTCAAATAAGCTTATCAGAGGCGAAAGAAGCCTTATGTCACACCACTAAACTATCTTCTGTTAGCTTCGATCCAAACACGTCTCCTTCCCACCACGGATGCATCAACCTTTCTGTTGTCGCAGTGTTAGAACAATCCATAAAGGGTGAACAGTAACCTTCAGTCTTTTTATACCAAAAAGTACAACCACAGATGAAGTACAGCATCCTTGGACGTGAGTTGCTGGCTAGTTAGTTAGCGATCCGCTACTTTCGACACCTTTTGGGGGGCCAACACTTTGTTGTGCAAACCGGCCACAAACTCCATAACATTTGCGTTTCACGTAAAACCTGATCGTTACTCTCCGCCTGAAATCAGACATTTGGACTACATCTCCCAGCTCACCACGGACATCCAACACCTACATGGTGGCACCAACATCGTTGCCGATGCATTATCACCCCCTGACGTCAACTTGGTCTAATCGCCACCCTCCTTCGGTCTAGCTAAAATGGTCACTGCCCAGCCATGCATTGAGGGCATTAAGGGCATCTCCACATGTAAGGCTCTTAAATTTTCTACCGTACCTCTGCCGACACAAGCTGGTTACATTCTGTGTGACATTTTGACGGGTAGACCTAGACCCTCCGTTCAAATTTCCTATAAGCGTACCATTTATATAACCTTTTTCAGAATACTGGATCGCTAATTTCGGTGTGCCATGTACAATCGCCACGGATTGAGGCACCCAGTTTCAGCCTTCTCTTTTTCGAAACCTCATACAGTTATTGGGCTGTTCACACATTAAAACGGCTGCATATCATCTATGTGCCAACTAATTGGTCGAGCGTCTTCACCGGCAATTAAAAGTATCAATAACCTCCCAGTCCGACGCAACAACATGGTGTGAACGCCTGCCACTCATTCCCCTTGGAATTCGGTCTACCGTTAAAGAGGATATGGGTTGTACTACCTCGGAATTAGTTTACAGCACCACTCTACACTTCCCAGGGGAATTGACTTAACCGTCGACACACTTGAATCCAGGTACGGATTTCATTTCACGCTTACGACAACGGATGTCCAGCCTCCGTTTCACATCAACCCTTCAGCATTAGCGCCGAGAACAAAGATCTCCGGATTTGCGCCCATGTAAATTTGTGTTTGTGCGCCAGGACGCCCCGAGGAAACCACTGCAAACACGATATGCCGGCTTCTTCGGAATGGTTTAGCGCGACGACAAGTTCTTCATTATTGAAAGGTTTCGATGGAACGAATCCGTAGCCATTAATCGATGTGAACCAGCCTACACATATCCAGATGACCAAACCGACCAGATATTGACCGAAAACAACTCCTCCTCGACCCCAAAAGTATTACATTTATCCGCAGTTCAGCCCCCTTGAGTTCTTGAACAACGCACCACACGTGGACGACCATCGGTACACTGACCGAAACACCTAGAAGATTACGATGCGCAATATGGTTGTCAAGCGTTTTGTTCGTTCATCTCTTCACTGCTGCTCTTTGTGTTTTAAATCCACAAACGCTCTGGTGGAGGAGTGTTGTAGTGCCTACGGTTCGTAATTATATTTTGCAACGCTTTTGTATACTTCTGTACATACCTTCTCGTTAGCTTCACCCGTACGTTTGTTTGAAAGCATCGTCATCACTTTTTTAATTTGGTCGACTTGATAAATAAAAACGAGAGTTACCGCGCGCAGTCTCCGTCTTGTTCGTTTTGTGTGGATATTGGGGCCGGTTTAATGATCGCATGGCGAAACCTACTCCAGCTCCGCGTTTTTGTCACCCTATCGACGCCGGATTCTCGCCATTCCACGTCGTGTGTGGAATTATCTATCAGTCGTCGTCCGGAAATACCACCTGGCGCTGTCTCTCACCTCGGGCAGTGACCTATCCAGTTCCACGGATCTTGACTTGTCAGTAAGTCATTCCCAATGATTGGAAACGTCTTCCTCTTACTTATACGTACACCATTGATAAACGCCCGTCACTGTCACAACTTCTTTCGGTGTTGCCACATTTTGGTTGTTTCTTATCATTTGCTTGTTCGGGCCGCTACACCCTATGTGTGGCATGCATTTATACCTTTCCGAGGACGGTTTTCCCTTTTGTTATATGCTGATCAAGCTTGCACGCAATATTTCAAGCGTGGGCGAACTTTAGCCAAGCACGTTATATTGAACACTGTTGGACAAGAGTCGGCGTTCGCGGATTTCAATCGATATAACGCCTGCCGTGCTTTTGTCGCGGCTGCGGTACATTGAGCAAACAAAGTAAACGTGCTAGTGACTTGTGTACCCAAGTCTCTTGTTTCATGTTTAGTTGATAGTCTGACTGTCTGTCCATATGTATATCTCAGAGGATATGACATTTGAGAACATTCGGCGGTGAACCCCACCTCAGTGTTCACTCGCAGATCTTCAGAACCTCCTCCTAGAAGACGTCTGGGTCAGACTCAACTCCAACTAGCTTCATATTATCAGCATACAGGTAACAGGGGCTGACTATGTCACCGATCGAGTCATTCATTTATAACAGGAAGAGCAGAGGGGCGCGGATTGACCCCTGAGTTACTCCGCTTAGTGGAGACCCTTCGTCCATTAATACTTTTTTCACTGTCACTCTACACGACCTTCTAACTAGAAACGTCTGGGTCCACCCGCAGATTCTAGATTATATTACACATTATCGTAGCCCTCAGTCCAAAAGCCTGTGGTTGGCGGAATAGAAATCCTGCAAATCTAGGTAACACACCTAGACCACTCTCCCTCTATCCAGCATCTCCGTGACGGTGTCGTAAAACGTCGGCAGATTGATAAGACAAGATCTACCCCTCAGAGAGCCATGGTAAGGAGCTTTGGAGAACTTCTGCTCACAGAGGAATCCGCAGCTTCTCTCCCGTAATAAACGTTCAACCAGTATGCCGAAGACACAGATCAGCCCTACTTGTCCGTAATTTCCGACCTCTGATCGGTTTTCATTTCTAAAGATTAGAATTAGGGTGACTCTGTACCAGTCCCTTAAACTACTCCTGTTTCTAAAGTGAAGTTGAACAGCTGAGCAGAAGGCGATGTCAGCAACTTAGCCAGATCTTTTACGATAGCCGGGTGGATGTTGTTCGGTCCTGCGGGTTGTGTGCTGTTTAGCTGTGTTATCCCTCTCTCAACTCCTGGGTCAAAATGTCCTAACCCCCCATGGCTACGCTCGCGCTGTTCGTATTATGCCCAATTGCTCCATTGTCTGAGAGACAGAAAATTTGGAACCGTGCCATAAGCACGTTCGCAATGCTCATGTTAGCCGATATAATCATTCCGCTGCAGGAGAGTGTGGTCCCTATTTCTTTTCTTGAGAGGAGCTGGACTGATCATTACCGAGAAACCTCTTGGGGTTCTGTTCAACATCACGTGCGAGGTTGTGACCATGGCCCTGAAGAGCATTCCTTGTTAACTTGATTGCTTCGTTTCTAACCTTTTCGTATGTCATGATGCTTTTAAGTTCTTTCCGTTGAATATATGTCTTCCAGGCTATGTGCCTACATTGGAGAGCTCTGCTGATCTTGAGACAAACCCATGGCTTCCGACCCCTCCTCCGGCCTCTTTCTGGGCGGTGTTGTTACCTGTGAGTTACCTGATGGTGTCAACGTGATTTGAACAAAAGCTGCCGGCGCCTTGCGTGAAACCTGCTGTGTTCTAAGTCATTCTAGAAGCTTCTACTGCCAGCTTTTTGGAGTCGGTTTGGTGAAAATGTTGCACTCTGTGTGTTTGTTTCACTAGGAGGAACATTTGAGCGGGAAGCAAATCGTCATGTTATCACTCTCCCAGAGTGGCACTGCACGCAACACGTTTGTGACGTCACCGCTGGAAACATTTACGATCAAGTCTGGCGTTGAGGCTACCTGATCAGCTCGGTATTTCGTGACCACTCTAACGTGTTGTGCCAATGTGAAATTGTTGACTAAGTTAAGCAGTTTGTGACCAAAACCTCTACCATTAACAGATCATAATATCCAGTTGTTTCTAGGAGCATTAGAATCTCCCAAAACGAGAAGGCTATAGCCTGTTCGGCAAGCCTACCGAATAGCTTTCAACAATACTTCGCCTCCCTCTGGTTTTGCGCTCAGACTTCGATACACCCCAGATCATCAACAGGGGGTTGACATGGAGAATGCTGACGGTGGTTTGAATACTCAGGCAACTGCAGTCACAGTCCATGGGTGACTGTTTTAGAGAACGTTTGATCATTAATAGACAGCTGCCTCCAGAGGCATTGCCACGATCACTGCGGTACCGTTGTAAGCCATGCGCCCAATCCCCCAGACATGTTTCTTCTTTGATCCATGTTCCTGTCAGCAAGCGAGTAGCTGCGAAATTGATCGCTCTTTGCAGCTCGTCTCTCTTAGTAAATAAGCTGTATACACTCACCAGCTTGCATTCCAGCCCCAGTAATCTGGTTTTCAGACTACTGGCAGTTTGATCACATCTGATCCCTCGGAGAAAACCTCCGCAGTTTGGAGACTCACCGGAGGGTGGTCTATTCACGTTAGTCTTTCGATGCCGTTCATATTAATTATTCCCGTTCGTGTTTAGGTGGCAACAGGTGGCGACGAGATCTACATTTCTACACTTTGCAGTAAAAGTCTTTGGTGTCAATAACCAAAGAAGCGCTGACGGCCGCTTTTTGCAGCAACAACGGTTCTTTCTCTCACGGGGTTACGAACAACTGGAATGTTCCTTCACTATAGGTTGTTAGCGGTCCTTCTTTGGACCGTTTCAAGACGTTAGTAGATTCCAACTTAATTGCGATATCGCTGGGTAGGTACTTTACTCTGCTCTGTTAGATTAATATTTCACCCTATCCTTAATACTCCCCGTAACCCCCACGAACGGTGTGTATTTGACTGTATTCCGGATCAGCGAGGAGCCGCTGGATAACGAGACTGATAAACTTGCAGGATCCGGATGACTTGAGCCCCCAACCTTAAACCCGTGAAAACAAAACGCAGAAATGGTTGACAGCAACAGTCTGAATTCGAGAAGGTGCATATGAGACTGATCAATACATTGACACAGAAATTGACTACGCGTGGTCTCGTTTCCGGCACCATCTTACATCCTTTCCCGCTGGTCCATTCCGTTCACAAGTTAATCGGTATGTACTGACCATCCTCGCTCTGGTGAATTGCGGCCACTCGACTAGGAGCAATCTTTGAAGCTCACGGCATTTTGTTGGGAATGCTGGGGTGGGAACTGTGCCCGCTTGTGTCTAGTTCAAAACACACGCACCAGAAATGCCATCATTGAAGCCACAGGGAAGACCATTGCCGAGTTGACAGCGATTGGTCCCACAGCCCAGATCAAAGTCCCACAGTCGACGATTCCAGAAGCCGGAAGCACGCTACGTCGTTACCCAATGAGACTGCCGCTCGGCTACAAGTGGATACCGCCTCTAACATCAACGTCATTTACATGAAGAATTGGAACCTGACGGGTAGATCCGCCACTAGTCTGGCTATGTACAATGCCGGCAATACTTCTGGCGGCACCCTGATGTTATCCAGCGAAATATCTCATGAGGTCTCATTCGGCGACGCCCACTTCAATGACAGTTGATACCCCTCGAATTAACTAGAGCTTGACTTGTTGGGACTGGACTTGCGCGATGAGCTCGTTGGAAACGCCCACTAGCCGCTGAGGTAACGGTGGTCTATGCGATACCAGCCCAACTGTATCACCTCACACCACCATTCCTTCCGGTGTCACCGACAAACTGTACCGAAAGCATTCCGCAATCTTTCGGGAAAGCATAGGAGGCCATATCAAGGCAAATGATATTTACCGGCTTCTTTATAAGCAGAAGCGGCCTTTCGGCCAAAAGTTCCGGTCCCGTGCGTAGCCCTGCCTCTCAAAGACACGGAACTTGTCCTTCTATAGGACGGTAACGTCCATAGGCCAGTCAAATATTCCACCTAGGCAGCACCGTTCGTCGTTTCAAGGGGGCCCGATGAAGCCGTGAGAACCACTAACAGGCCTCAGTGATTTTCCGTGCACAAATCAGTATTCTCTCCCTCTGTCCGATGATATAATCACAAAGAGGAACAGCAGCAGTTCGCCGTTAATGTAATTCATAACCAGAAATTATACGCTTTGGTTGTTTCACTGTATGAATACTTACGCTGTATGGACTGCAGGTTTAACTAAGATTCCATTGATTAGCGTGCTGAGTTATTACTCCTGCGTAGATAATAACCCTGGGATTGAGCCAATTACATATAGGGGCAACTACGGCTGTCGCTCGGATCGCGTTTGAAAGTCGTTCCAAGAGGAAAACGGCGTGACGTGCAACCGATACCAGCAACCTTGCACCAGCTGAACTTGAATCGCTTAACAGAACGTGCTGCTGCGTTTTTGGCACCGTTTTAGCTTTTGTTTGCATAAGTCATCTGCATGGCCTACCGAGCCTCTGACTGAAAATTTTTCGTGTTTCTTCCTTTTACGGAGCTGTTGTTGAATATCCTTCTCCGGGAGATGGCTGTCGCCCGTGCCTCTACGCTGCTCCATAATTAGTCCGCAAGTGTAACGTACACTCGTAGTGAAGGCAGTCGGCTCGTATTTTACAAAGGTAATTTGGATGAGTCCTTGTTTCTCAAATTTTTTTCGGAACGCAAGAATCAAAATTTCAAGCAAAATGCTTGAGTTTCACCGGTTGTAAATAAGAAACATTGATGGTGAAATTGGAATAAACCAACCAAGTGTCAAAAGCACTATTTAGCGATTCAGCGATCAATATACGTGTTCCAGTGATGGGTCCAAATTTCCCACATCCATTATATTTTTCCTGCTCATCGACAGCGGACGTCTGTTGATCCGAAAGGCGAACATTGAAAACGGGGTGTAGCACCGCTCTTTGGGATTACATTGGATACCAAGAACGGAGTAAGCTCACTCGCATAATGAAGGTTTAGATAAACGAGAAGCAGGCAAGGCTTTCGGACGCTCCCTAGAAGCACTGCTGACGACTTCCAAAGGAAAACTGCTCCAATAGTTAATAACCCTGTAGGAAAAGAAAAACTGCCTACGAGACGTCCGAGGACAAAGCTTCAAAAGCCTCCTCTTAGGTCCTCGCCGGCAGCCGTCATTCGATACAGTGAAAAACTGCCCTACGAGACCTACGCTGGAGAAGTGTGTGAGTATAAAATCACTGCGGAGTCTTCGAAATTCAAGTGGGTACAGGTGAAGAATTTCTGGTCGAGACTTCTCATGCTCACGAATAGCCTGGTAATGGCGTGACGGACATGCCCAACAGCTAGTAGGTCTTTCTTCAGGCCGGTACACACGACCCGATTCGCACACTCGAGAAACGGTCCTATGTAAACCCCGCAAAGCGTATGAAACGCTTCCTTGTCCATGAGGGAGAAGGTGCGCCTAATCATCATTAGAGCGGCAGATCACTTTTTGCCGCCATCTAGGTTATACGACAACCAGACGCCCAGATAGTTCTTCAGATTGGTTTTCATGATGTACACTCTACGAAGGCATTGCCATAACCTCCCCTGAGTGAAATGTGAGCGCATCTATTGTCATATGGTGGAAGACTCCAATCGTCCGATCAGCGCTCAATCGCGTCAAGATAAATCTGTAGTGCACTGAGATCAATGGCAGCCCAGATTTTCAGGTCGTCGATGTGTGAAAGGGCTTCGATGGAAATACTGTTTGGAAGGTCCTGGATGTAAACGAGGAATACCAAAGGACCTAGCACTGGTCCTTGGCGATCGCTTGCAGAAATGAAAGAGGGAGACGAAAGTTCTCGTCTGGTTTTAACTCTAAAGGTACTATTATCAAGGAAAGGGGTGATTCAGCGGAGAACCTCCTCTTAAATACCATGGGCTTCCAGTTTGGGTATCGTGGGGCCGTGGGGGACACAGTCAGAAGCCACAACGAAATAAAAGAGATAAGTCTGTTTTCTTCGGCCTCAGTCAGACTACCCATGAAAGTGAGCATGGTTGTTATGCATGAACGGACAGGAAGGTAGCCATGCTTGGTGAAAGAGAAGAGTTGTTTTAGTAGGAGGTGACCGAGTATGACACTTTACTGGACGGCCCACTATATTCCATGGAACCTTAAATATGGGTGTGACGGTCGCCACTCTTCATGCACTAGGGAGAATGCCAGTCTGGAGTATTTGCTTGAACCGCTTGAAAAGGGGTTCTGCAGGATTAGTAGCCGCTTCCCTGAGTAGTCATGAATGGACCTTGTCAGGACCCATTGCACCGTAATGATTAACTTCGTATAAACGATTTTTAACATCTGGCACAGAAAACTCAGCGGTATCAAGTGGCTGTCGGATGTCCTGCAGCGGTGAGATAGGATGCCATTTCGGTGGACCAAAGTTGTGTACTGTTGAGTAGTACTCCTTGATTACCTCAGCCATAACTAGGAAGTCACATGCGGTCTTCCCTTCTGTCGGTAGCCAAAAAAGAACTGAAAGTTCATACGTTGTTAGTCATCGCATATGCATAAAAGAATAGCTTTTGTTCCCACAATCTCTGAGAAGAGACTTTTTTGTACGAGTTCGGTATGCTCAAGGATGTCTCCCCCACGCCTGTCTCCAACAAGGTGAAGCGCACTCAATTCCTCCGAGTTTCACGTAGACCTAATCTTCGCGAATGAATGGGAACGGTCATCGATGAAACGACGTATTTTGCGCCGGAGAGGCTGCCGAAAACAGAAAGCGCACCATTTGAGCGGCACAAGTCTCCTTCCTTCTGAATTGCGCAATGAAACGCACGGTAGATCTGGCCCATGGGGTCGCAGTTATGAAGAAGCAAACCTAGTTAGGTTCCCAGGACTTTAAAGTCAGCCTGATTAAAGTTTCGAACGGTGGATCTTTGTACTGGTTTGGTTAACCAACAACAGATGAAGTCAAAAATGAGCAAACAGTGATCACTGTATCCAAATGGCGGATTGATGACCACTCTGTCTGCCAGGTGGTTCTCGTTGGCGACGACTAAGTCCAGTACAGAAAAAATGCGACTAAAACGATACTGCGTCGAGGTGCTGACAAGCGCTGCCCACGCCTTCAGTCGTGTCAGCGTTGATGAGTAAGTCGAGAACCGCTTTCAAATTCATCGCAAAGAACTTGTATGCATTAACTTCGCCCGTATTGAGCAGATAAGCAAGATGTCGTAGTCCCGGGAAATTTCTCAGGTTTGCTAGAAAAGTGTCGCCGTATGAGAAGTCGAATTAGGAAGAACGTTGTATAGCCACCACTAGGAGTGAGTCTTGACCATGCACTGCTAGTCGAGGCCACAGAGCGTCACATTCAGCAGAGAACTGCAATCCGCCGACAACCGTGAGTATCGGGGGACACTGCCGAGGGAAAATCACGGAACCCCTTATTCTCCCTCGAGCAGAGTTAGTCTAGTAGTCCAGGACCACTTGGTTCGCTGTCATTGATGTCGCTTGCAACCCAGGTCCCCGTGAGAGCAAACATGTGGGGGCGAGTGTCTATTGTGTGTGTACACCCTTTACAGGGTCAGAACTTTTACCTCTTATCTGATTGGCCGCTAACGCACGTGTGATACATCGCGACCATGATTGGTTCAATTCTAACTCGTTTACTGATTTAATGTCCTTTGTGCTCGTTTACTGGGCAGATTGCACAAGTACTAGGTTATGCTCATTATCCCTGCCTTGCGTTCTGATTTTCGATACAGCAAACGGCGTCGTCCTCACTTCGATTAATGCACCTGCAACATTTTGGTTGGGTCCAGCAGTACCTTCAACGCCAGATTCGTGGATTATTCGGGAAACAACATATGCAGATTACCCGAATTTGCTCAACGTGCTAATTCAATTGCCGGACTTGACAGAGTCAACTAAGCTGAAACTTCTCAGCCATCGTCTGGGAACTAACGAGCAGAGACAGTTTGGTATTCATTTTCTGCGCCATAAAATCGCATTGGAGGACGCCTCAAATACTGCTGACAAAATACTAGGGGCCGTTACAAATATGTAAGTTTCCAAGATTACTTTTTCCAGCATCAGTCAGCAAACTGGAGAACCATCGGCAGGGCTCACTTCTCGACTTATACAAACCCTCTGACCGCGCGAGTACTCTGAAATACCTAATGAGAAACTCGGAGATTGCATGCTCATACAGAAGTTTATCTTTGGGGTACCAAATAAAAAAATTTGTGATTCACCTTTGACTGAGGACGTATCCAAATTATCTTGGAGAAGATCTGTGAAATGGCTCGTATTAAAGGGCAAGTTCGATCACAAGGTTAACTGTACCCAAATTCACCACAGTCGGTTTCACTTATAAAATCTTCGAAGCCGTCAGCTGCCTTCCAACCCCTCAGCAAATGTTCCCGGTGTGGATTAACGGCACGCCAAGCAAACAATCTGGAACGCTCAGAAATAACTGCTAGATGTTCGAGTTGTTTCAAACTTGGTCATTTTGCAGAAGTCTGCCGTACGCGCTCGGTACATGCACCAAAGGGGGGTTGCTGTTACTTTTCCAACAGAACCTCCTGTCGCAGAAACAATTTACGCCTTACATCTTAATGAATATAATTCTGCTTCCATGTCTGTTAAAGAACCACGATTAACACGTTCAGATGTTCGAAAGATTTAATCGGATCTTAAGCCTTAAGACCGCCTCTTGGAATGGAACTAGATTCTGCAAATTCAATAAGTTTAATCCACCATTCATTTTGTGGGCTTCAGTTCAAACATCTACCTGTGCACCCGACGGTTCATAAATTTTACAGATCCTGCAGTGCACACAAATAAATGAAGACATCTACACTACTTCAACTCTGTGTCGGATTCTTTCCACCTGCTTCTGTGGCTGTGCATATATGCGACACGAACAGAAACCCATTGTTAAGTGGTAACGCAATGGTTGCTGTGAACCTGATACCCTCTATTGAACGTACGACAGCAGCTTCTGTTGACGTGCCGTTATTGCATCACAAATATCCACAATTATTCGCTGATCCAATTGGTAGCGCAGTCACCACCTAATTCGTTTAAATTGGAATGCAGAACCGTCATCTATATCATATCCGCGACTGATACCCCTTGCAGAGCGAGAAACAGTTTCTGCCGCTATAAATCTGATGCTCCAACATGACATACTTGAACCAATAACGTGCTCAGCTTGGGTATGTCCATTATTTGAAGTTTCCAAGAAAGACGGTAGCGTTCCATTGTGCACGGATCTTTGAGCATTTAGTGAACAAATTGTGGTTGAGAAGTTCATCTGGCCTGAGCAAGATGAAATAGTTATCAAATGTGCCGGAGCAAAACTCTTCAGAAAGTTGAACATCACGTGAAAATTGCGGATGATCCCATATCTCTCACTGCTTTGCTCATTACAGAAGGCTTAGTCTAGTACAGAGTTTCACCACTGGGTTTAGGTTCGACACCATCAGCTTGGCAATGATTCATGACTCAGTCTTTATCTTCATATCGGAGTTCTATTGTGCACATTGATGATATATGTTTTCGGGAGACCCAAAGAATAACGTGATTTCACGCGTCATTCTGCGTTATATCGTTTCCGTCAGTTGGGCCTGCGTTTGAACATGAGCAAGTGTGTAGTACGTGTAACTAAAATACATTTCCTTGGCCATATTATACCGGACGAAAAAGTTCGCTTCAACGCAGAAAACACTTAGGCTATTACAAACGTTTCAGAACCTACGAATCTACTTTAACCCAAACTTCACCTCGGACTCTGCTCATCCTACTCAAACCATCTTCCGAAGTTCACCACCGTGGTCGAGCCATTGCGTTCACCTACGAGATCCAGTGTTCATTCTTGGTGGTCTGACATCCAGAGAAAAGCCTTTACGCGCGTGAGACAGATGACTGTTTCCGTTCCCGTTGTCAGTATCTTTGACGAAATCTGTAGTACGTTCGTTTCAACAGATGCTCCTGATTTTGGTCTAGGAGCCAATTTTTCTCACATGCAACAAGGAAATGGAAAGATTATCGCGCACGCATCATGAAAAAGAAGCCTTAACCTCTGTTGGAGCTTTTGAGAAGTGGTATATTTACTTTTCCGGTAGACACTTCACCTTGAGAACTGATAAAGCATCACTCACCACACTTGTCTGTCAAGAGGCTAAAGGTCATGGACCATTTCGGATCAGTCAGTAGTGTGCCAGACCACTGAATTACGACCCCGAAATTACATATAGACGTGGTTCAGAAAATCATGTAGCTGATGTATTTTCCAGCTTACCATTGCCTACAAAAGCGGATACAGACGATATGAACGGATTCAAAGTGATGACTGCCATTGGTGATTTAGAAATCCATGCGTTAATCATAGAGCGACTACGAGAGCATACGGAAATAGAAGATGAACTTCAGCAACCGGAAGAAAACACTTTTACCGGATGGCCTAGTATCAAAAATATAACTGACAAGCTAAAACGCCATCGTTCCTCACGACAGGAGCTTTCTGTGATAGACGACTACATCATGCGTGGGTTACGCCTCGTTCTACCATCTAGGTTTAAACGTGAGATTATGCTATGTGCTCACGAGGGATATCCTGGAATCACACGGACCCTTCGTCGTGCTAGCAAATGGTATTGGTTGCCACGAATGATTTCGTCATTCAATACTTCTCTTACCGATTGCTGGTAAATCAATCAAACTTATAATTGCCCCCGTGCAGCCACTGGAATATCCTATGCGCCCGTGGGCAAACCTTGCTATTGATATTATGGAACCTTTCGCAACAGCTCCTGGTCGCCAACTGCCACTACAGTAAGAGGCCTGGCGCATATACTCGTGAGGATGTCACGTCAACCACAGTAATTCATCGAATGAAACACCGTATTGCCCGCCTCGGGATTCTTGAAGAGACTGTCGCCGACGAAAGCCGTCAGTTTGATAGTTATCAGTTTGGAGAATTTTCACTTTGGCAGGGGATCAAACATTCGCGGACTATTCCTTACAATCCCTCAAGTAATGGTATGGTGGGACGTTCGAATCGCGCTTTGAAGTAGTGTATACAGGCATTACACTTACAAGGGAAAACGTGGGAGGCCTCTGTGCTTCAAGCATTATTGGCTTATCGCACCACCCACCATGAAGTGACCGGAAAAACGCCTGCTGAACTTATGTTCGGGACAGCCCAAAAATGAAGACAAACATACCAAGTTGCCCCGGAGGGAGACTTACCAAAAGGTCTGCGCCAATTCAGAAAAACTCTGTCACTTAGAACATCTGTTCGCTTGAAGAATCATTCAAACAACAAAGGGCAAACAAGCTTTTTATGCCCTATCTGCATGAACCGTACCGTCGAAACCGGTATATACGTGTTGGATAATAACAAGAAAGTCAATCGACGTCAGCAATCAACTGGTCGAACAACCCAGGGAGTCACTTTGTCTTCACGTACGGAGCAATCCTTTGTAAACCCCCCAATTCCTCGTTGTTCGTTACGGGCTCCGAAGTTGATCGACCTTTTCATCTACGCTTTATTCGAAGCTGACCGGAAGGAAGTGATGTGTGTGTGTGTAAAATGCGGCCCTTGACCTTTTCTGCAACCTTGGCATGGTGGTCAGGCTTGTGTGCTGTTTTGATCCGGCAGGCTGTGCTTACTGGGACTTCGGTCCTCGCGGGTTCAACCTTGTCAGATTGGCCAAAGGGGAGCAGCCAGACGAAATGAAGATGTGTTCGTCGTGCGTGATGACCGTGTGTTGTGGTGTGGTTGGGCAGGATGCTTGCTTCTTCCTGGACCCACTGTGTCTGTCCGCCAGGATAGTCTGTATAGTATTACTATTTCTGTGAGTGTGTGCTGGACCTCTTTTGATATGGCTGTCGATCCTCTCCTGGGCGGTTAATGCTGTCGCATTTGCGTGTGTGTGAGTCGCCTGCTACCTTGCGGTACAGACTTTTGAGCCGAAGGCTTTGGTCGATGACCATAATTGCTCTCATGCACAGGCCTGAGCGTCGTGACAGTATCCAAAGCCCATACAAACCATGAAGGTAAAAAAAACAAAGCAAACACCATACTGCATCGGCAGTCGCGCATGATGAACCGGGTCGCCCCGTCTGCTGCACATGGCATGGTGGATAGGCGAAAATATGCTACCGCCAGGCACTCATTTTCATGCTTCCCCGACCACAAACTCCCGAGCAAATAGCGCTCAATTAGGTTTCAGGGCCCTGAGGACCGACTTGAGACAGGCTCGGAGACGCAAGACGCTTACCATTTGGACACGGGACGTGAGCACGCTGATGGATTGATGCAGCGCCACAGAACGAGCGAAAGGACGCACCGCCGTGATCGCGATGAAACTGTGCCGATATGGAATCGACGTAGTAGCATTGAGTGAAACGAAGCTTGCAGACCAAGGTAAGTTGTGGGAAGCAGGTGCTGGGTAAACTTTCTACTGGATAGGCTACCCGACAGACAGTGTTCGGGAGCATGGTGTCTGTTTTGCAGTCGCTGATCGCATCAGTGTTTTGATGATAGGCGAACCGCACGGCATTAGCCCTCGGATGCTGTCCATGCGCCCGCGACTCGGTCGAGGTAAGTTTGCTACATTTGTTAGTGTTTATGGTCCAACTATGTGTCACGCTGATGATACAAAGGACCAGTTCTATGATCAGCTGTACGCCACAATCCGGTCTGCGCCATTGAATGACCGACTGTTTGTTTTGGGTGACTTGAACGCTCGAGTTGGGCGCAACTCGGTAGCTTGGCCGAGGGTCCTCGGACCCTACGGCATTGGTTTAGTCAACGAAAACGGTGATCGTCTGGCGCACAGGTGTGGTTTTCACGAGCTGGTTATCACGAACACCCGATTCCAGCTGGATGCGAGCGACATCACGACGTCGACTCATCCACGAAGCGGTCATCACCATCTGCTTGACTACTTGATCGTGCCACGATGAATGTAGCACAGACCATAGACTGGTCAGGACCAAACTGGTTATTCATGTATGTGAGCCTGTTCATTGTAGATCTTTGAGACAACGTCAGAAGTTGAATATCAGACGGCTGGAGAACTAAGGGAAGAAGACTGCCTTTCAACGTGCAGTCGTCGCCCGTCTGCAAAACGCTTCCGTATCCGCTACCACTGAGGACATGTGGCAACAACTCAAGAAGCAGATTACGGCAGCACTCACTGAGACGATCGGTGTGTATCGCAAAAAGCGCCTGCACTGGTTTAATGAAAACAAGTTGGTAAGAGAGAAGAATGCCGCGTTCGCCACATCCACAATAGACCCAACCAATGGAAAGAAGAAGGCTAGGTTCTGGAGTATCCGCTGTCAACTGGCCGAGCGTGTTCGCGAAATCAACGACAAGTGCTGAAGGGAACAGGGGAGCGCATGCAAGGTTTCGCAGGTCGTCGGCAACGCAAGGAGTTCTACGATTTGCCCAAGGCGATCTTCGGTCCATCGATCCAGTTTACTAAAACACTGGTGGACAGACACCGGTTGTTTTCGCACTAAGCCCGAGGACATCATAAAATTATGACGCAATCACTTCGGCAGCCTGCTAAACCGCCCTGCTACAATTGATTGGATGACTGTGAACAGCCTGCCGCAACAGGACATCAAATCTTCTCTTGCTCTTGCCCCAGACTTGCTGGAGTTGCAGAGGGCGATTGGTTAACTGCGCAACAGGAAGGCTGCAGGCGAGGATGGGCTGCCTGGTGAGATCTTGAAGAATGGCGAGCTGGCGTTGGAACGCGCCTTGCTCCAGCTGGGTTACTCCATTTGGGAGCACGAGGTGATGCCGCAAGACTTCAAGGACTCCATTACCGTACCCTTGTTCAAAGGCAAGAGTAGCAAGCAGTGCACCGACAGCTACCGAGGTATCAGCCGTTTGAGCCGTGCGGGCGAGGTACTTGCCAGAATCCTCCTGAATCGATTGAATGCAAACGTTCTGGAGGTCAATGTTCCCGAAGAGCTGTGTGGATTCCGGGCGTGTCGGAGTACGATCGACCCGCTGTTTGTTGCTCGACAGCTTCAAGAGAAGTGCAGGGAACGGAATCAGCCCCTGTATGCCCTGTTCGAGGAATTCACAAAGGCCTTCGATTCCGTGAGCCGCGAGATGCTGTGGACGGTGCTAGGTGAGTTTGGATGTCCAGGTAAGTTTGTCAATATGGTGAGATTGTTGCATGCGGGCATGAAGGCGAAGGTGCAATCGTGTGGATCAACCTCTGATGATTTTGACATCGTAACTGGCGTGAAGCAGGGTTGTGTGTTAGCCCGAGCCCTATCTAGCTTATACTCGACTGCCGTGGTAACAGTTGCTTTCTGGAACTTTGCAGCGAATGGTGTTGAGATGGAGTACCGGACGGACGGGCGAATATCCGATGTTTCGATGTCCCAACTCGGCTACAGACCTCAACGAGGCGCATGCTTCCGTTCGCAGATGGCAGCGTATTGCTGGCACATATTGAAGACGAAATGCAACGTCTGGCTACAGTCTTCGCTTCGGCAGAATCAAAGTTTAGATTGGACATCAACACAGTTTGGACGTTTTCCTTCTTTTGGCCATCTCCTGGTGGAGGTGCTGCTTGTGTACCTGCACCCCAAATCCGCATCGATGGAGACATTGTGGATAGCTGCGGGGATCATTGCTACCTGGGCAGCAATTTGTCGGCAGATATGTCCGTGGACCGCGAACTGAGAGCGCGTGTGGCGAAGGCTGGTGCTGCTTTCAGACGTTTCGATATGCGTGTCCGGAAGAATCATAGTCTGAAGATGGTCACCAAGCTGTGTGTCTACCGCTGAATGCTGCTTATACTGCTGTATGGCAGTGAGACGTGGAAATTTTACCAGCGGAATGTGAGCTAGCTGAGCCGTTTCCGTGTGCAGTGTATGAGGCACTTCCTGGGTATTCGGTGGTCGGACATGGTTCCAAAAACTAAGCTACTGCGGCAAACAGACATGGACGGGATGGAAGCCATGTTGATGCTGAATCAGCTCCGTCTGCTCCATCATGTCCGTCGAATAAGCGATGACCGTATCCCGAAGCAGTTACTGTACGGACAAGCGAAATCAGGTAAGCGAAATCCCGGTGGTCAGACGCGTAGATATCAGGATGTTGTGCAGGTAAGTATTTCACGTTATAACGTTGATTTTAGATGTTAGGAAGACTTAGCATTGAACAGGGCGGCCTGGAAAGTTCATCGAGCGGCTATTGCGCGGCCGCGAGCGGAAACGTGCGGTACGCAAGGGAACCATCGGTGCCATAGGTCGCGGTGACGTGACTATATGGTGTTGGGAAGTGTGCGGCCGCGAATGCGCTGGCCGTTTGGGGTTAGTAGGTCGCCAACGTATTTATATTACACCGTCGACGAAGAGGCGTCGAGTACGTTATGCTCAGGTCAGGCACGTCGTATCGGTGTGTCTATTTTACTTCTGTTGATGACTGCATCGGCCAACATCCTGGTCGTTGACAATTAATCCGCGCTTCTTTCAGAAACTTGACCGTCTGCGGTCGTCCGTCCATTCTTTTCCTCGGCTTTGTTGGTGTATTGTATAATGAATGTTCTCCTGGCTTTTCGCAATTCACTGAGATCCTCGTTTTCCATCCTTATCTTCCCTGGCGTGTACTCACCTGCATTCACATACTGCGATGCTTTACGTATTACACTTCACAAATCTTTTTCCCAGTTCAGATCTCGTCATTGCAGCCTCTCTCTGTCTACTTTCTGAGAGATGAGTTACCTTTCCTTTTTCAAATAGCCGAACAGCACTGGCCGGCTAGACAAAAAGGTCCCACTGGCACACTTCGTAGTCTCATTCCTTCGGATTTACAGTGGATATGTGGTGTGTAGTTGAGACCGCAAGTGCTGCGGCGCAAGCCAACTGCGGTAATGGTTAAGCGCAGGCGTCCTTTGCTTTCGGTTACTGTGACAGGCTAATCCGGATTGGATGCTGCCAAACGTGACCTGCGGGCCAGTGGACTTTACTTTAAATGCCCGCAACATTCGCGGACTAACTTCCCGGCAGCGTGGATGCACCAAGGGACGACGGTGTTTCAAATTGGAGGTTCAAACAGCAGTAATGAAAAAAGAAAAACAGAAACATTTATGAGCGAAAGGTCCAGTAAGCAATGTACACGACTCACACAAACGTGAACTAAAACGGCATCGCCAACACAGCAGCGCGCCACGTTACACAACTCAAATCCAATTCGTGCGCGCTTGCTGGTTTCCGCTGCGTGATACATGTGTACATCCCTTACAAGGCCAGAACTTTCTCCTCGTATCTGATTGGTCGTTAACGCGCGTGTGTTATATCGCGACCATTATTGGTTCAATTCTATCTCGTTCGCTGAGTTAATGTCTTTTGTGGTTATTTACTGGGCAGATCGCATACGTACTAAGTTACGCTCACTACCATTGCCTTGCGTTCTGATTCACGACACAACAGCGTCATGAATTACCTGCTTGATTTATGGCAATCCATCGAACTGACTCAAACAGTTCGTGGGTATTCACTTAAGAGTTATCTCCCCGTTGAACGTCGCGAGAAAAGAGAAGGGATAGCGCGAGACTGAGCATGGGAAAGAAAGCCTAAAAATGAGGTGGGTGATGGGGCTAGAATCGGTCTGTTTTTTCGAGATATTCTGTTAGCCTTTCTTTGAGGATGTGGGCGCGACATCGCCGCCTGCGCGTACGTCAGCAACCCTACAGTAATTCTGACCAGCATTCTTAGAGTCGCGACTTGCGACTTCTGCGTCATTGTATATTCCGCTTCTTGGGAGGGCGTTTGGTTTTCACCCACGGAACATTTGACTTCTTCCTCTGCTAGGCGCGGGGTTTGAAAGTCGGCAACACGCGTGGTGTAATGGGCGGGCGAGGGTTTCACTTCATACTCGGGAGAAAATAATTTGAGCGGTCGAATTCCCCGCTTTGTGGTTGAATGAGACCGTTGGCAAGTTTGCACATAAAAACAATGTGAATGCGCTGAGCTGTACAGTGAGAAGTGTATACGTTCATCTATATGCACGTACATGTGCACATCTGATTTTATCAACTGAAGTCCACGTAATTATGAGTAGATGTGTATGTTTATTACCTGAACATTTTAAATTCTATATTCATAAGCATCTATAATATGTATAGTTACGGAAGCCCTCCCTCATTTCAACACGCACCTGCCCATATATATTGGCTGCAAAGGGAGCAAACGTCTGTGCATCTTCGAATATGCCTTCATAGCACGCGTCACTGAGTTACTCAAGTAGCAAATTAGTGCGGGACTCGCAACATAAACGGCGGATAAGAAGAAAAATTAGCGATGAACGCTCTCTTGACACTCCTAAATTCGTCGATTTTATTGAAATCAATTTCGCTGATAATTTCCAGCACTTTAAAAGCTTCCCGAACCCTCAAATGATTTCACTTAAAAACCCGAGAGAATGAGACAAACTGTGTTTCCCTCTTTTACACCATAATCTACCAGGCACGTCCATATAATCAACAGCTGATTCTCTCTCCCAGCAGTCATACCCGCTCCACCGCCAACCCGATTTTCGTTCAAACGATCCACCGGAAATCGTAGTAGGAGAGAAAGAAAGGAAAATTAGATGACGGAAAAAGTTATAAAAATGAGTAAAAAACGGCGAACCTCCGAAAATGATTGAGTACTTCGATCACACTACAGACATTTGCCAGTTCATACCTTGTAGCCTGAATATCACCTCATGAAATTGTACTAAATTCGAACGTAAACTATAGTAGTACACGTTTTATGGATGTTTTTGGACTTCTATACCTCCGTAGATAACTGAGGTAAAACGAAATTTGAAATTCCCACTTGAAAGCACTCTTTCTAAGTAAGACAATGTCGTCCGCGTATTCCAGATCAGTCAATCTAGCGCCAGGAAGAGCCTCAACACCAAGCCCACTGGATTCACGAAGCGCCCCCTCCAGAATGTTGTCCATGACAAAATTGAACAGAAAGAGTGAAATTGGATACCCCGGACAAACACCACCAAAATTGATGAAGGCCAGAGAGCGTTCTCTTAGGGCGGATCCAGAAGTTTCCAGTTAGAAGGTCGTGTAAAGTAAGTACAGATGAAGCTAACGAGAAGGTATGTACAGAAGTATACAAAAGCGTTGCAAAATATAATTACAAACTGCAGGCACCACAATGGTATGGGGGCACGAAGAGTCTAAACCAGCAAGAACTATTGAGTTCGTTGAGTGTATTCTTACTCGGACGCCGGCAGGTGAGAGAAGACAACTGAAGTGCACAAAATCACCCACCGCACCGAAATACATCTTCCGGCATGTTTATGCGTGATGCGTCATGGCAGATATTTACGGGGTCATAGGTTCGCAATCAAATACAAGTTCACGACTGGCCATTTGACCTAACGTTTGCACGAACCGAGTCGCCAACTTGTGGAACAACTTCCCTGGAAATATTCTTGAGACCTCGAGCGTAGAGCTATTCAAAAGAGAGCTGGAAAAATGTTACAACAATCTTTTCCTACCTTGCACTAATCGATGTGTAATTTTTTCATGCACCTCAGGGCACTCAGGATCTGTCAGTTAGTCACTTTTTCCCCCAACCCTTAGATCACTACTGAACGCATTCGCATCGACAGGAAACGCAGTCTGGTCAATCTTTGAATCACACCAGCCGAGCATCAGGACGTCCACAGGCGCAGGCCCTCATCGGGTCCTGGCTTTGGAGTGTGAAAAGTTGGCAAGAACCGACGGCCCAAACTTGTCTCATTCCGGCGGCTCTTTCCTCAGCCTCATCGGGGCCATTTCGTTTTATACTTTCCTCTCATCTACAGTCCCATCAAAAGTTTTGAGGGTGCAAAACTGCAACTCACCCTCTGGAAGCTCTGAAAGCAAAAGCGGTCCGAATGTCATCGACGTTGGGCCAACAGAATCGGACGAAGCGTCCCACAGGGACGCTCGCATATGCGCAGGCTGTGATGAAACGGCCATTACCCCGCAAGAGAGTTCACAAAAATATGCCGCCAGTTACGCATGCCCTCGTCAGGTCCTGGATCTGGAGTTTGAAAATTCGGCAAGAACCAATAAAAACACGGATAAGGTATATTCCGCATAGGCAGAGTATTCAGCCATCAGATAGTCTGCAAAGTGACGTGAGAAACTGGTCGGTATTTACAGGAAATAATTGATCATGTGTCCTCGTGAGGACGCAGAGGAGTATGTGATTTTCATGGATCGAAATATCCGACTTATTAACAGCGGAGTCGCGCCCTTCGGTTCGGGTTTACGTTAACCCGACAAGTCGCCCGAAGTTTCTGTGATAGTCACTTTCCGAGCAAGCGTTCAGTTTGTTGTGAAGTTAAAGGCCATGATAACAGTCGCTTAATCTCAGACGAACCTCTTTTTCGAGCTCATCGGACACGAAGTATTTGTAGGCATGAAAGCAATCCAACAAATCTTGGGCTTGCGTTGTCAGTGTTTAGATTCAGTGATCTCAGCGACCTTTACATGGGTTTGAGGCTGGAGACCCAAATCACTCGGATCCCTGGTTTAGCCTAGGTCCCTACCAGGAAAACTTGTTTCTGGACACACAGGGCGGGCTTCAGTCAAGTGGTTGCGACAGCCTCGGTGCACGGCGTAGTATTATTGCACATGGTGTTCTGTGGGCCTTGGAGAGTGTATAGGCTTACATCACGTGGTCCATAAACAGTTTCCCTGGGTGTCCAGTAATGCGTATTGTTCGAGATGGTCAGAAGTGAATTACTACTTCACCGGTTGCTGTATGCTAAGTCCCATAAGGTGTTCTTTGGGAACACCAAATGTAGGCAGGATTACTGAGAAAAACATTTCGCAGTTTCGTAATAACTGAAAACTCACAAGAATGTACTACGGTATAGTCCAGAGTTTGGCAGGAAATGTCAAACTGTGTAGGCCGTACACTGTCAGTTATCACCCCTATGCCTTATGTAACTTACTAAGCTAATATGCCCCAACCATGTAGCTGTAGCCAACACCTCAGTGGACCTCAAGAATTTTAGACTGGAGTGACGTGGTAAGAATTTTGTGTTCCAACGGCTTTGTCCAAACTCCTTAAGTGAACGGACTGTTTACACACTTGAAGCGAAGAGCTACCGTTGACAATTGCAGGCTGTTGCACCGTTTGGCCGGCTTGTGATTCAAGATAGCTCGCGAATGCACACGTGACGGTCGATGGCCCTATCAATTCCTGCTGCTGTTGAGAAACATACTGAGGATGACGAACAATAACCTTGGGCGTATTACGACTGTACATATCGAAACTGCACAAAGTCGACTAGTGGATTTGCGTCAAACACATCGCTGTCTTCTTTCCGTCGTCGGAAACTTGTCATCATACAGTCGTATAGTGTTTACACAATCTCGTAAGACGATCCTCGATCTTACGAAGAAGACCGTTCGCAGAAGTCGCGTAAGAGACCTGCTGAAGAACCAATTCCACGGGGTCCCATTAAGTACGTGTTGAACTGTTCTTGAATACGGTTGAATTCTTTGCAATTAGAAGCCTTAGCGCTGGCTCAATGGTGAGTATGCCCTTCTTCAAGCCGGTATACACGACTTGGTAAACATACTCAACCAGTGGTCTTATTTAGACCATGTAAAGCGTTTGAAAGACGTCTATCTCTGCAAGGATAAGCTCATATCATCCCAAGAGTCCTAAATCCTTTTTTGACAGCCATCTGGTGGTGATAAGAGAAAGCTTAACCAAATGATTACGAAATACCTAGGTCTCTGTTCAGACCAACTTTCGCGATACTTATCACAACCTGAGCACTGCGTATCACAAATAGGTGCCCGGAGTCTCCACCGAGTGACATGTGCGCACACTTGCTGTCGTTTAGAGGGAGACTCCAATCATTTGGACAGCACTTAATATAATTGGGGTCAATCTGTAATGCATTGAGATCACAAACATTCCAGATTTTTAGATTTTTAGGTCGTCAGCACAAAGGAATGTGCCGCTAGAAATAAGACCGGGAAAGTCTGATATCATAAGAAACAGTGAACTAAGTACTGATCCTTGGGAAACGCTGGCTTGGATCGTCGAAGGAGAAGAACGGTCCTATCTGGGTTTTACTCTTAACGTTCTGTTAGCAAGAAAGGACGTAATACGGCAGGGAACCTTTCCTTAAGTGCCATAAGCTATTTTATGTACAAAGGAACCATGAGTGGAACGGTCGGAGGCTTTGGCAAAATTGAAGACAACAGCGTTGAAAATGTGGTCACTATATTCGGCTTCCGTCAGCTATCCATCGGGATTAAAATATGGGTTACAAATGACCGTTCAGGAAGAGAACCATGTTGGATAGAGGAGAAAAGGTCATTTGAAAGGAATTGCTTCAGGTGGCGCGTTTTAACCGATCCTGTATTATTTTGCATGGGATGCTGGTGAGGCTGATCTGCCGATAACTGCCCTAAATATGGGTGTAACAATGACCCTTTGTCCATGTATCGTGAAGGAAACGGTCCGAAGTGTCTGTGTAAACAAATTATGGTAAGGCACCTCCAAGCCAAGGGCCTCTTCATTAAGTATCCGGGGACTGGTCACGTCTGGTCCCGTTGCACTATGGGGATTGATCCCACGTGTGGAATCCAGAACGCCGAGCGCAGAGTAGTCAGCTATCATGGGTGGGTTTGGTTGTTTCTTCTATCTGTGTCTTGGTTGAAATTATATCAAGACCACACCATATATCGTGGCCCCTCATTGAATCATTTATTGCTTGAGAATGTTTCCGCCGTGGATATGCTGCAGCGACAGCGCGCTCCTGTCAGTTTTACCTCGCTGACCCGTGTTGTTGAATATTAACTGACTGTTTTCTTAGGGCTCCACTAGAATTTCGCCTTTTCCTTCTGAATCACTGCATGTTTCATCCTTTCCATTCGTCTGTTACCTACCGAAAGACCTCAAAGTCCTCCGGCTTACCTGCTAGATATCATTTAGAGAGTAGGCGAGAACACGGGTCAAGAATGCCGTGTAGGTTTTGCGGGACCGCTGAACGAGAGGAATTCTCTCATATTTCGCGAAAGCATTTTCCTTTGCAGCATCGTTATTCAGTATTCTGGAATAATAATATTTGATTTTGCCGAATCAGAACAGAGAATGGGTTTACTAAGAAGACTTAATGTTGCGTGACATTCAACCCTCTGTGACCTACAATGTAAAGTCAATTCTGCAACATTTCCGTGCCAGTAGCAAATAAAGTCAGAACCGGATGCGGGTGATCACTATTCCTCAGCGTTTTTTGATGATCACTCCGTCTACTGGGTGAGGTTTATTTTTGCACTGTAGATAGTTTGATATGCCGTACCCAGGTTTTCTCCTAAGTCAATTTTTCCAAGGATTTCACAAATCCACTGTCAGGTTCCTCAGTAGAAGTAGCTGAATGTTCGAGTTTGGGTGCGTTGAAATAACCCGTAGTAAGAAGGTGGAATAAACGCTTTGCAAACATAAAGCGGTCCAAGGCGACAGGAGCAGTTTTGTCGTCTGACGGGCTACTCGACGGCAAACCGTGACTAACGCCCGCAAGGATCATGTCACGCAAGCAAAGCTGAGGCTGGAAGTAGAGTGAGTCACATTTCTCCGGAAGGTAAATTTCCCCATTGCATTGATCCACTGATTGGCACTTGGGTGCGATGAAAATGTCATAAGAGTAAAATAGGTTTTCCGAGATAGAATGAGCAACACAGCCCATCTAAGTGATCATTTCCGTTAGAAACTTTCAGTCTAGCAAAGCTCCAAACTTTAACTTGGGTTTGGTATTGATAACTACTGGCGTTAACATATTCCGGTGAATCAAAATTCCGCGACAGTAAAAAGTTCGCTCGACGAACAGCCAGGGTCTTAGCTTGTATAGCTTCTCCTCGTGACCTCGCTGACCGATTCGATCCACAAAAATGGAGGGTGTCTGTTCAAGGCCTACAGAGGATGTGGAGTAAATGGGGATTAGATCGCCTCGAAGTCTTAAGTACTCGTCTAACTAGACATCAAGAGTTTCCGGCCGAAATTCATAGGTACCAATCCGAAAGTCCGACATTTTTCTCCGTGGCCTCCTGCTTGACACGCTACGGCGTATGTTTCTTTCTTTTAAGTTAAGCAAACTCTGTCAAGATGACATTTTCAGGTAAATTTCTGACGCTTGCCCCACAGGAAACTCAGAGACCTCCCTTGTCTATGCCGCATGACGTCTGCTTTATCAGGCTTGATACGGCATAACACTTTTTAGCGGCATTCTTTCATGAGCTTATGAAGATAGGCTAGATAATGACGAGATTCCTGGATATTCTGTGAGGTCTACTTTTGCCACCACTATAGCCTTCTGAACGGTTTGTGCAGCGAACGAGTTGGTGGAGAAAAATTTGTTAGTGACCAATGCCTGACAGCTTTCATGTCGGCTTGAAGAATGTTGGGCTCATGAGAGTTCCAAGTTCCAAGATCATCGGCATACAACAGGGAGCCACTGGAAGTGACTTGGTGAGAACTCCGTGGAAGAAACGTGAAAAAATCTGGTTAAAGAACACACTTAAAGATAACGGCATTTTTTAGACGTCCACGTAAAGGTAACAGATTAAACACCACTGATTTCATGGGACTGCCGCCTCAGCGGACGGTGTACACTCCGTCATGCAACCATAAACAGAATGTAGTGCCAAAACATCACTACGGTATTAACTTTCAGTAAGCCAGCGGGCGCAATCATTATTTTAACAGCTATCGCCGCTGAAGACCGAAAGTATAAGCAATCATGTATTGCCGGCGCATTCAGTTATGTTCTTCGATAACAGATGTTTGCGTGCCCTCAACTATACGCTTGTCAGTCCGGTCGAAAATCACCTATGATTATGAAATACCCAGCTTCCACACAGTTCTTTGTCGCGTTCGTCTGAAAATCGTGTAGAAGATGCACGAAGATCTCCCGTATGGGCCGCGTTTATGTTTTTGAAAGGTTCTTTGGACGTCCTCCCCAGTGGACGATGTTCCCTATGTGAAATTAAACAACGCTCGGTTCACACTATCAGCCAGACAATGTCGGCCCAAGTGACTGGAAAAGTTGTAGCTTTGTGAAATTTTACTTTAATAACGGCAACAAGGAATGGCTGACTGAAGTGAGTTGACTCGCAGATAACATTCAACAAGCAAAAATAACTTTATAACCCTGTAGTGTGAGCTCGGTTCGGGTGCCACATGGAGGTAACAGTGAGACAGGTTGTGAAGTTTAGGCGAAATCAGGAACAATACACAAAAACTGTCCTCAAACTGCAATCGCTATTATCCGTTTCATATATCTAAAGAAACTCCTTGAGTCCAGCCTATAGCTTTACCGAGTGATATACGCAAAGCTCACAAGTAACTTAAGCACAAACCCAACGCAGTAAACTCCCACAATCAACAGGGAAGGTAACGCAGAAGTAAAAAGTAGCCACGGCATGAGAAGCGAATCCACTAAATGAACATGACATCCGCTTCAATTCTGATAAGTTTCTGATGCTACACATGCAGCGGATGCTTGTAGTGGTATTTCAGTGTATATGGTTAGAAACATTTTATAGACATCCTGGCATCCGCTCACTCAGTCGGAAATGAGTCGATTCTTAGCTTAGTTTTCTGCACACATTTGTGAGGAAAGTTTAAAAAACAAAGGTCGGTGGAGATGAGGCATTTGTTGAACTAGTTTCTCATTCATAACAGTCGGTTGGTAAATAATCATTGGCAGAGATCATTAGTACCGTGTTAATACGAGGAATCCATATGAGACTCATAAGTCCAACTTAACCTATTTCAAGTCAATGAATTACCCCAGGCCTTTACGTACTCGGATCTTCAGCAGATAAGGCACAGGGAATTATGTGTACCTAAGACTCAAAATGGTGGCATAATTCAAAGAACTTAGGAGAAAGTTGAACAAGGGTCGCACTCAGTAGTAACTGAGAAATTGTCATGGAGACCCAGGAGAGTAATTTTTTCGAGAGTGCTGGCGATGATCAAGGTTTATCTCAATGCTTTCTTTGCACTATTAAAATTCAGGTAGGACCACGATGTTGGGAGTATTTCCCCTAACTGTTCTTGTAAATGCATGTCACAGAAACCGAGACAGGACTGAGAAATAGCTAGGCTAACCTAGTTCAGCTAAGCTAGTACCGCAGAATTCAACCAGCAATACCAAGGCGAGTGACAGAGCAATCCCCGTCGTACAGGTCACGCAGCAGAAAAATTAACTAATATGAAGACGACGGTGTATGAGGCTGCGTGAACCAGAAGTGGTTGGTGTAATTCAGCGGTGAAACCGAGCGGAGGCACACGGTGAGCAACAAGTGTACAGTACAAGGCAACGTCAGACGCACGGAGAAGAATGAACTCATAAGTATCAAACCCGCGCTTGAATCCTTCAACATATTGCGTATGTACTACATTCTCTGAAAGGTCATTTGTAGACGATAACCCTCCGATGTAGGCTAAATTTAGTCCCAATGTGACCGGACCGACGTGCGTTCAACCTTACAGGGTGTTCTGCAACCGTGGGGGCCCAAACAGACCGGAAAGGTCATAGCCACCGGGGGGAGTTAGTGTACGGCACGTGAGGATCAGGTCACATCGCAGCGATGGGTGAAACGACGAGTCCACAACGAGTCAACCAAATATATGTGAGTATGATTAGCCGGTCTAACCATGCACCATACGGGTGCTCACAGGCGTTCCCCACTCAGGTGCTACTTCTCCATGGGTTACATAAGACAGGTTAATCTGGACGCAATATTTGAGGTGAGACCTCACATACTTCCTGAAAGATTGTGTGAAATACCACGCGGAAGCTGTTGTCGATAACCTGACACCCCTCGGCACTGACAGTAAGGCCGCTGAACTAGCGAAGTCCAGGTTCACTTGATTCACAGCAGACAGCCCCGTACGTCTTATTGTACACCAACACAGCGGCACGTGTACTTCTGGCGATTTATTGCGGCACCCAGTCTGTTGGCCACATTTAAAGCTGGTCCAATTCCATCAGGTGATTATCACATCCGGCTGAAATGTCCAAGACCTGTCACACCCTGAGCTCATCTTTAAACTCTAGAAGTTCAGAAGATTCACCGACCTAATGCGAGAAGAGGTGGGGTCCCAGAACAGAACCTCAAGGTACCCTGCACTTTCTGGCCTACCAAGAGGAAATACCCGCCCGTACACGGACATTGTGTAGTAGAAATGTAAATGGCCATTGTAAGACCATTGTACCTAGTCCAAGGTAATGTAGCTTAATGCGTAGTCTCTGATGAGGTACTCTGTCAGAGGCTTTACTAAATCTAACGGATGTCAACAGTTACCTGTTCGTATGTCATTGAACATATCGATCTAAACTTGGTGCCATTTCAGCTGCAAACGACGGACCGTGCGCTCTTATGAACACCCCATCCAGCTGTTTGCTCGGTTAATGTTGTTTGGGTTATTAACAGAATCGCTTGTCTGAGGTGAAAAGAACTGCCTTTCCCGTACACAAGTCAAGTTTTGGAGAGTCCCAACCCAGTGAGCTTATCTACACTCTCGTTTGTCCGTTTTGGTTTGGCGCTGGTTATCACCGTTGTTTCCAGCAAAAACTGCAAACGCTTTTCCAGCCAGTTCGTAAATGAACGTTCCACTGGTGCTCTAGCCAAAAATTTCTCATTTGGCCCAACTCGGACTAAGTTCAAACACAGGATTTTATTCTCAAAAAAAAAATTAAAAACAGTTCAGGGAAAAAGCTAGACTCCTGAAAGAACAGGCAAAATAAGGAATAACGGTGGAATAGTAGAACAGGGTGAACAAAAGTGTTGGTAGAAGGATCCAGTAGGAGAGGTAATCAATTAGTTAGAGAAGCCATAAAAAACGAATTAGCTGTGATTGATAGGATTCTCGCTAAAAAGTTTCACACTACACATATATACTTTTGAGGGGAAAGGATGGACTTTTCGACCGGACGTCATTCTTCGCTCAAATTCTTCCCCATTTCCACCCGTCAGGCATCACTGTGGCAGAAACCGGGGAAGAGAGTTGACACATTCACCGAAGACCTCCGTCATTTCAGGAAGCAATCATACAGCAACAAATTCAAGGGTAACTAAGACAAGCGGGTGTTGGAATTAATGGTGTTTGGAGTGTTCAACACAAATGTCAAAATTCAGTTTCCGCTACAACCTCCAATCGCGCTTGACACGCAGCTGAACCTCGCCAAGAAAGTGCAGAGGGTTGATGTCGATCTGGAAGTGCAGGGAGCATTGTATTTCGCACTGCAGAATGAACAATGCCCAGTTTCTGGTCGCCTTGTATAAAAGCGTGAACAGGCACAGCACTGCCGAGTTCAAGGGGCATCATTCTCCTTGAGATATTGCTCGTGACTTATGAATAGAACACGCTGCCCTGACTTGCACCGTGGTGATAGCGTTGCACAGCCTCATTGGCAATGGTACAAGTTTACTTTCCTTTACTTTTTTATCCTGCCATAAGCCTAATGATTAGGAGTGTTATCATCGTGAATTTGCCAAATCCGGACACATCGCGCGTCTTAGCTAAGCCAGATAAGTCTGGACGACTCTCTTATCGCGAAACATCTCTTTACATTGACGATAGGTACACACACGTCGCGAGGTGGGAGCTGTAGCAATGCCCAAGCAGTTCAAATCGCAATGGACAAGCCGGACATCACAAAAACCATTGAACAGAAGTCTAAGCATCTGGATGTTGTCTAATTTATCGTTCGCGTACCACCACGGGTTGGCAGCAACGGGGACCTGCCACTCTTGAGAGGAATATGATTACCCTAGATGCACCTGTAGATGCATCAATGTTAGGAGTTTCTTCTCAGAGTCCGAGGAGTTTCAAAAACTCCACGTGGCTCACATAAGATCGCCATTTCAAGATACAACCCTGGTTGTGTAAACGGGCTCGGTGAAGGATATGGTCGTTGTCCAGCGCGGCCACCAAGCTAGCCCATGGTTCAAGAAACATTGTGCACGGACCTTGACTTGAAAGTTTCGATCTTTATCTACTCGAGTTTCAGAAAATCCGCAAATTTGAATCTCACACACCCACTCTGTGGATGGGTTCTGCAGAACAGCCCACTATCACGGAGGATCATGTCGGCCGACAAGGACATGCCGATTGAGTCTACCGCAGCACGCTGTCAGGTCAGGTTCGCTCCGGATCAGCCGAAAAAACTGGGGTGTAAATAAAATCTTGTGAAGAAGTGGGAGGAAACTAGGCACAGGATTGACCACTTTTGTAACCAAAGGACAGTGAATTCACAGACGACTCTCGGAATGACGTTCTTTCTCAAGAAAGCGTTGCGTTATGGCGAGGGTCCCATTCTACACCTCCCTCGAGCAACCAGGCCGGGCCCGTTATGGGTGCGTCTTTCACGCAGGATCTAACTAGTTTGGTTACCGTGTTCCAAAATCTTAAAAAGTAGATTGGTCTTCTTGTTACGCTATCCTTCGTTTTTACTCCGGAAACTGCTTGGCAAAGCTCACCACCTGAAACTCGTGTATGTCAACATGTCAGGCACTTTACTTGGCGGCTCTTCACGAGAATGAGATAAGCGGCGTCAAGTGATCAAAGCCAGGGCACATACAGGGCTGACATTCAGCTTCAGGTGAGATTAAAAGTCACTTTTCGTTTACTTTCTGCCACTCCCTCCTCACGTGCGGCAGAGTGCGCAAACCTCACTGTCCGTCCTGGGCCGGAACGCCGTACTAGGCTTCCCTTCTGTACCTCAGGAATTACTCAGATGGTCGGCTTCTTCAGCATGTTCCCCTGCTGAACCCAAGTGCTACCCGGCTGAGACTTGTTCTCGCACAACAACCCAAGCAAATTTTCAGGGCCGGATGACAGTGAATCGCCTTCCAAATACTTAAAGGGAAGTGTGGCTAAAAAGATATCCGCCGCAGCATATCGAAGGCAGACTGCACATTCCACAGGAATACTCACTCACGCACAAGCTGTGTCGAAGCTCCCGCCGCCTCCTGACGAGGATCCAACAGTTGCCGGGCAGAGATGGACGGTCACAGCGAGTGTGCGATTCTTGCCTTCTCCCTCAGTTCTTGCCCTCCTCCGCCAAGCACATCCTTGCGCTCGGCTCTCTTTTCTCACTCACTTATACGAGGAATTTGTCCACGGTTGCATGATTGCAAACTTTCAGAGCTTATTTCATATGCTGTCAGAAAACCGACCTGGCTTTCAGAGGTCATCAGAGACAGTAAACTTAACATCCCCGAGTACATTGTCAACAATACCGACTACCCCCGAAGTAAGACAGGGGACTCTGCGAATCTCCTTAACCAAAGTCCCCTGACATCCATGATAAGGAGGAATTTTCAGTCTTCCAATGAATGTGATGCCCTTTAACTACAGCTAGCATCGCGCGGTCAGGACACACCCCCAGTGGAGGTGGTTTGTCATTCTTCCTCATACAAAACTTTTGGTGAGGACGCTGTGCTTACCAGTGCAGAAAAAGCCCTAGGACCCCAGCGTTTTCCTCATTTTCTTAATACGCGTAAATTCAGCGCATCCAAGTTAAGCTGGTTGTCCATTTCCCATTTGGACAGTGGGAGGTTCCTTTTCATTCTTGTTGTTGCGGATGCGACAGAATGCATGGACACAGCATATCGGCGACCCGATGTGGCTCCAACCTTATCAGTTCTCTCCTGTGCCTTACCTAATTATTACAGAACAGGATTCACCCAGTAAACACAGTGCTCACCACGCCACCACTTAGACAAAATGGCTATTCACTACTGACATTCGGTCTTACTCGCCACCGATTACAACGGCGAACAAAAAGCCTATACTTCGGAAATTTATTCAGGTGGATTTTGGTGCCCTTAGCGGCTATCTCAGTTCTATTACTCTTGACGTAATTATGTGGATCTAAATTACGACGCGTTTCGGAACGCAAGCTAGAAGGCAAATAACCTATCCATATTGCACAGCTCGCATACTTTCGCCTATCGTCCACTACTTCCGGTCTAAGTACGTTGTCTCTCTGATAACCGCCCTCGTTTATTCACGGGCACGAACTTACAGGCATCTCAGACAGGGCGAACGTTTTCAACACTGTTCGGAATACGTGTAAGCGAGAAAGCCTGGACTAAACTAAACAGGTGCAAGTAAGGATTCTACCAAAGACATGAGTTAAAGAATGAAAGAGAGTGAACCTTTAGATTTTCCACTTCTTCGATCCTCAAGTGTATAGAGTTTTCACGTTCATTTACATGAAAATCCAACCCAACCTTATCACCTCCAAATTTTCAACCCTGTGTATCCTACCCCTTCTGTATTTGCCAGTTAATTGAACCTGGACCTAGAGGCTTCTGTTTTTTTGTGTCATTCTGATAATAGTCAGAATAGCCAGTTGCTGATTACTATGCTTCGTTTGAGTGGTGCATGCATCACTCCTTGGGAGCTCAGCTTGCTCCCACTGTCTCTGAACTTGTCAACTCCCGGAAGAACTCTGTTGGGTGTGAATGTGTGAATGAATGTGTGAATGAAATCATGTGACCACAGCTCCTCTTCAACTTGTTACGCATCAAATTGTAGTTAATTCCCCGAAAACGACCTGTCCAGCAGAACTTGTAAGGTTATCTAATTGTTTACTCCGATAAATTGTCCAGTAGTACCGCGGCCTTGTGTTCCAATACTCCTTTGATTATTCTCGATCGTTGGTTTCAACAACGCGTCCCCGAAGAAAACCGTAAGCCAAGTAGTTGCTGAACTATTCAAGGAACCCTATTCGGTAGGGTACAACTTTGCACCTCCAAACTGGAACCGTGTTCTACCTCCACAGAACTTTCCGTAACCACTGCTTGCTTCTGACCTTACCGTAATAGACGTTGGAGACCTTCCGCTCAAGGTTGACCCATATGGTGCGGTGGGCTACAATAAAACCTGTTCCGGGATCCTCAGGAAAAGGGCAGTTAATGTGGCAAATTCGCTTCGCAAACTGTTTAACCAGACACTCCGGATTGGCAATCTCCCTAATGCATAGGAAAAAGTCCCTGCCACGCCAATTTCTGAGGAGGGTAGTTAGCACTTCCTTGTTGACCACAGGCCGACCAGCCTTACCAAAACCGCATGTAAAATAATGGAGCGCTAGCTGAAACGCACCCTCTGCAATCGCTTTCCATGAAATAGCCTTTTTCCTATGTAATACGGTTTCCTCCTTAACTGTCTACGCTTGACAATTATGCTAGCTTTCATGGACAGCTTGAAGGAAGCTCAAGAACATAGCCTTATTTCGAATGCCACTTTCCTCGACTTCGTTGAGGCATCCACACGTGTACATTACAACCCCCAGGACGTAGTGCAAAAGCTCTCGGCGTTCAATGAGATTTCTTCGTTGAATCACCTGCCCACTAGATGACAGAATTTTGGAAGTGAAAACCGGGTCAGCCCCTTCACCTCCCTCCCTGATCTCTCCGGGGTTCTTCAATGACCAGTACTCTGTCCTCTTTTATTTATTATTCGCTCCAACGGCCTTTCGATCATTGCCGGCAAAACCCTCCTTTACGATAACGACCTGAAAATCTGAAATGCTGGCAATCCCAATGCACTACAGTTGAAAATTGGCGTGATTGAGCGATGGTCAGACGTTTGGTGGTCACCCGGCGATCAATGTGTCTGATAAATGTGGGTGGCGTTTGTTCCACCCCGAATGAGGACGTGTATCCGGTGAATCCTACAATCTAGTTTGGCTTGCCCACACTCCACTGACCACCGACAACTTACCCACAGTGCAATCAAGTCAGACAACAACGATCCTATCCTACTTCAAGCAACTTCCCAGGTCGAACGACGAGCCCGGCCTTACACAATAGTAGCGGCTTTCCGTCGATCGTGGCGTCACTTGCTAAATCCCTTCACATAGCTTTGCTAGGCTGATCGACCAACACAGTGAAACAGATCAATTCACGAGGTATGAGTGTTTTGAGGTGACCAACTCAAACAGGCAAAGGTCAATCGGACTACACGAGGTCGCACTGTTCATTAGTCCCATTCCGACTAGTATGCATGCTAATAATGAAAAATTGGTTTCATTATACAAATAATCATTTTAATCGTCAGCAGACAATCACAAAGTTATCGTGTTCTTCCAGAAAATATGCCGAAGCAGTAGTATTTTCAGAGTCGATGGGGTGTGGTATTTATACCACGGTTCCGTTGGCCTAGTGTAAACGCTGATTTCACCGATCCACCGCACACTTTCAACGCCCTCACGTGGCACAGTCACACCGCTCAAAGTGGCGCTAGCAGAGTGTTCACAACAACTTCTGCGCAAATATAGGAATGTACGTGCGATTCTTATGATAAAATTAAAGGCAGCACTGTAACCGAATCTAATTGCTCGTAGCCAGATTTTTCGATGCAGTTACGTATCCTCCCATATTTACTCGTTCGGCACACAATTTTTACGGACGCCCTCTCATTAACTGCCTCGGAAATAAATCGTCTTTCCTGCCGTCGAACATAGAGGGAGACGTTTATTGGCTTAACGGTTTGCGCGTAGTTCACAGTGAACTTGATTCGTTAACGAACGATTCACTGTCGTCTGTTACCGTTGTTACCGGTATGTGGAGACAGCCGGCATTTGTCGCAGAACTGTGTATCTCTAAAGCCGTCGACCACACTACAAAAATCAAAAAGACAGAGAACATGGTTGACTTTCTTTTAACATCCACCGGCCAACCCGGCACACCGAGGCCTGTCCCCCAAACCTCACCCGGAAAAGTCTACGTTGAAGACCCAAGCTATGAACAAGGTCTGAGTTGGTATTAAAAGACCACACTAGTAACAGCTGTTTCCAGTTGACTTGAGCTGTGAGCAAAGCATGAGGTGGAATCAAGAACACGTTTGAGTTACTCGATTGAATTCAACTGACCATCCAGAGAGGGTTGTTTCTTGGAATAATCAGAAATCATCAAAAGTTGAGCAGTCTGGAGATCAACATGAGTATTGTACGGATGTGATACACAGAAATAGGGATTTTGAACAGCCCAAGGAATCGTACCTGAATTGAAACCTCCCACACGAATGATAAGGAGATGACCTGGTACTGGCAGCAGTGAGCAATTGTTATTCATGGATTGAGACGCCGAATTTATTGATGTACAACAGTATTAGAGACATCACAGCCTGCTGTTGGCTGATCTCATTAGCACATGCAACATCATTAACTGTATGTTGATTGGTGGAATACGGAACAGATGAATTGGCGAATAACGGAAGGCACAACACTGAGACCGTTCGTCCAATCCTGATGTTGTATCATTAACGCGATATTTGGATTGTCCGTCTGTCAGATCTTCTGTTGTGTCGGGGTTTGGATAATCGGTGAATCAAGATTCCGAGCACAACGTTCTTCCTCGAAGCCGCTGGGCAACGCGTAGTGGTAGGCCAATGATCTCAAATATTCAAAACAAGACTGGATCGAAATGCCACAGTACTATTGAACAATTTTTCAGGGTGAATAGTTGGACAACCTCAACCGTGTTGATCGACAGATCGTTTCTGGGGAATGACGTACAATTTGCTGGTGAACGGGCTAAATATGAACTCCGGTCACTGTTGTATCTGTATCCGATCCCCATCCGCTATATGCCTTCCTTACAATAACAACGCTAGTGAGAACAAGTCACTCAGTAGAAGCGCATCGTGTGTTGTCACATTTACAAGCAATCGGGTCATTTTAAAGTGCATGGATGAGTGAGCCGTTGGTCGTTGAAGCCGCGACCAATCAGAACACTCTTGGAGTCTTGGCACGAGTGTGGGGCACACAGGCGGCCTTGACGCATATACGACAGTCACATAATAAGACATCCATACCCAAAAGAGCTCTTCCGAGCAGTCAACAGGTTCAAAACAATGGAGATGAGCCGAGCTCCAAAAATGGGAATGTCCGCACCACTCAAGTGAGGTACAATGACCGGCAAGTGGCTATTCGTACAACCAGCAAATTGACGTGATAAAACAAAATCGTCTAGGTCGAGGTCCAATTAACGTCCAAAAACAAGAAAGTTTGAATACAAAGAGGTACACATTCAGGGAAATGGACTTGGGTCAGATTTTCACATTATTTTATTTTGTAAGTCGATACATCGGGCCAGCTGTTTCACCCAGCCCCGGTTCCCAACCCAACTAGCTACTAGGCCGAAAGACCTTGGGCCCCACATTCATCAGGCTCAGAGCGCGACACCAATCCCAAAGGACTACTATACTTTGAAAGCCCTCTCCATGAATCCCACTACTTGAGCTCCTTGAGTTTTCGGCATTGAAGAGCGCGTTTAAGCACAAGCCGTTCTCCATGACACGCGTTGCACTTTGAGTGATTGAGCAGGACGTAATACCCTTTCCTACGCCGTTTCACATACATCGAATGTGGGAGCAGCTAAAAAATAGTGTTATTTGCAACCATTTCCCGCCAAAAGAGATAAAGGTGTGAATCTCCTATGGATGGGGTAGTTGAAAACCACATCGTACAGATTTCGCCGGCGAATACATCAGCGTTTTTGATAAAGTGCAACGCAGACGGTAGTTCTGGGACGGCTTCAAAAAGCTGCAAAGTTGAGCATTTTCAGACTAGGTAACCACGTTTCCCATCTCGATAATTGCAGTGAACTTAATTATAAGGCTTGAAAAAGTGAGCCAATGCCAGCACTGGTTTGTTTTCTGAGAAAAATTTCTATCACCAAGTCAGCACCTTTGGCGGTTTTCGAATAAGTGTTGATAAGATGATTGAAACGCATCAGATTCTATGCATTTCAATTCTCTCATCAATACTAACAACTTACAGTTGGTAAGCTGTAGGTATTTCGTCTGACTCATGTTGGGGGGAATATTTTGAAGGATATTCAGTAACCAAGATTCGCGTTAAAATGGCCGTTTTCACCTTGGGACAACCTTCAAGTCCAACGCATGCAGAAACCATAATCGGCTGAAAATTGTCCACAGGGAGTAAACGCTGTCGTTGGTAAACCAGTACTATGTGAGTCTGGATCATAGTCCGGAAGATGTTGGACGGAGTATTCTAACAAATGTGAAACGTGCCTATTGTGCTGTAGAAAGTATTTTTGTTTCAATGTGTAAAAGCTTTCACTGAAGACGCTGAGAACTCGTGTTGATTTAATAACCGAACAGGTTGACGATATGGCTGAAGTTCTGTGATTTGGTAGGTAGAGGGATTTGGCAAGGAACGATTAGTAGGCGTACACAGTAAAATTTGTAAACCATTTTCCGCGAACTTGTGCGTTCGATAATCTGTGAAATAGATGTCGACAGTTTATAAGTGCGATCGCAATCGCACGTGGAACTAGAAACCCCTGAAATTTGGGAGTGCCGTGGGCAGGTAGACAAGGCTGCAGCTGATGATTTCTGAACATAACGTGGGTGTGAGTCGGCATGATCTGCTTGCCGTATATACTGCTCACTGTAATCGGGCGTAAGCCGGTTGGGCATTATGCTTACAAATAAATCGGAAAGTATGTCCAATTACGACCCCCCAGGAGGCAGAATTTTCATTAGTCTTCCACAGGCAGTGTGGTAAGGCGCAAAGTGAAGCATTCTACCACATGAAGTCTTCCTTGGTGACCCGCACGACGGTGAGCCTATGTGACCCTATAGTCTTAACGTCACGACTTGGGGTTGGACGCACTGGTGTCCATGTTTGACGGTCAGCCGTCATGCGTTCTTTGGTTACAACGCCACGAAGTGAAAAGGATATGGAAGTGTCGGAACACATTTATTATAGGTACATCATTATCTGAGACATTCCTTCCGAATTTCCGAAGCCCCCTTGCTTTCGGCTCTGTTTCTGTAGAAGTCTTATTTCTGCTGTGTATGCTGGTCTGAAGTTGACTGGTACGTAATGTGGTAGGTGAGGCATCACTAACCGTTGCCAGTGACGTCCGTGTGGTCATTTGCCAACACTTTCACTCGGACCCGCTTACGTGGGGGAACAACACAAAACTCGTCTTCAGAGGTATCCGGGTCAATGATAATTAATGGTGCTGCGCATGGTCTCTTTATATGTTTCAGCGTCGGAGGTGGCACAGGTTTTGAGGTCGATGCAAATGAACCAGCATGATTAATGAAATCACATCGTGCCTGGTAAGGGAGTTTACAACCGCCTTGTACAGAAGGGGCATGAGAATATATATAAGCATTATCCATGCAGTCCACGTGGTAAAGAAGTTTGTCCTAATCGCATTGATGACCATTCATGCTAACTGGGCCACCACAATATCCGGTAAGCACCTCCATGTGAACATTTTTCTTCCACCTTGACTGTTCTGCATTGCAGGATGGAAGAAAAGAGGAGTCTGTGGGTTTTAGGGCCGCCTTAGTTGTCTCAGTGGACTAGTGCACGAAAGTTATGATAGTCTTGAAAACGAGGCTTTCTGTCCTGAGGTTTACGTCATATAGCTTGGCCAACCTCTGATGCAACATTTTGTAATCCGGCTGAAATGCATTTGTACCGCCAACAGTGACCTCTTGGCGGAACGTACTGCTTTTGAGGAGATTCATGAACCTCGGGTCTGTATGCCAGATTATTGTGACGTCTAGGTTGAACTTTCGAAATGAACAGACAAAGGTGTTTACTCGTTCTTCTAAATTTTTGCAAGTGCCCGTGCGATGAAACAAATATCGGCTTCTGAATGAATTTGTCGAAATGGCGATCATAAGGTTGACTACATTCAATGGCATGCTTCTTCACAGAATCCCGAACATGGAAGTGGCAAAACATCATCTTGCACCCAAAGATCACTCGTGCTGCTTGCATTTGGGGAAGCGTACTTCTCACTTTGATCGTGGACATTCCTTACAGGTTCTCCATGACCCATCCCTTCTGTAACCAGGATCTGATATGGCTTCAGGCTAGAGCGGTGAATGTAAAGTGGTAGAGGACCTACTTGTCGTAGTTGGTCCTATGCGTGGCACCGACGCTTACCACACCAGGAAACCGTTTGAATAACTGCACTTATTGCTTCTGTGATGAACTTATGTGCTTATATCTATCGTTGTCGTCTCTCATGACAAGCAGCACGCCATTTTTTTCTATACGATTCGCAATCTGTGGCAGATTTTCCGTGGCATTAATGGTTGCTTACCCACTTATTTATTGCCGAATGTTTTAACCAATGACGGATGTTATAAATGTCCATGGTCGTTATATACTTGTCATAAACATCCACAGCATATCGCTTCAACTCAGCAGTTGGTGCGCTGCACTCAAAAGCGTGCCTCGATTCGTTCGCTTCACTTTCTTCGAGCCGAAGATCTGTTGGGTGCGCACGGTAGAGGAATGCAGTTATGTCGTGATTGTGTTCCAACGTGAAAGAGCTAACGACCAACCCGGTTTTTCTCCCAACCGCGTCGAAGCGTGATTGATAGCATGTATCGCAGGAACTGTGCAATGAGAGGTATGCGAGGTCATTTCATTAAACACGTCGTGACATACAGCTCTCGCTCTTACGTCGCTTGTATTTTATACGCCGGAACGCTATCTACCACGTGAACTCAGCAGCAATCACACTTACACAATCATGTCTCAAACGTCCACTGCCTGATTTCTTGCTTGGACGGAGCACGTACAAAACGCTGTAATCCTTCGTGTATTTATCTAAACAGCCTCCGAACTCCCTGAAACTCACAAATTTCCGACCCTCTGAGATGTCTTTGAAGCACTGCAAATAATCCATCACCTGAAGAGGAATGTAGGATGGAATCGATTTATATATTATGCATTATTCATCAACAGAAGACAGTCAAATATTAACCACACATAAAAAACTTCTTCACAGGCTAGCACATCTGTACCGTCACAATATCCACCATTGATAATTACTATCTTGGCGCCAACTAAAGGACAAACCGACCTACGATCAACTAAAGCAAAACCTTTTAACTCTCGTGATCTCTTCTGTCGTGGAAATACATGTTTTCGAAATTCTTGGGCGATACCACGGGAATATCACCCGATATTTAATAATGTGTCATTTTATTGCCGCCAACCGGTGGATTCTACCCTCTAAGGATAATTTCCATTTCGTAATCGCCAAATGGAGTTTCCCATTTTGAATGTGAAAAATTCTGTGAAGCTAAACAAAGAATGTGTCCGCACAACAAAATCGACAACCAAGCATCTCTTACTATTGGAGGACGGTAAAACATAACTGAGCTCACTCAAACAAATGGTCGTTAGTTGGGTTGCATCGAGAAATGATGAAAATTATAGGTTACTCAGAGAAATATACAAAGGGAAAATGTCCAAATTTGGCATCTAGAAATTCGCATGACGCAGGCTGGATGAGAGTGAGGGAAGCAATGGCAGCAGCTGATGTAGGAATAAAGATGATTAAAGCAGTTCATTCAAGAACGACTATAAAACTTAGGGCTACCCCCTGATCTCAACCAAACCAAGCACAGCAGTCTCATACACAGCCCCACATGCCTTAGAAAATCATCGCGCAGTAATGATTGGTTTTGAGTCTCTCAGTAGAACTTTCGGGGTGTCAAAACCACGAGTTTGTCAGCAGCCAACATTCCAGACGACCTAATGTGGGTCCTTCATAGCGCGGTGGGTGCAAAAGCTGGCGTCCGAAAGCCTGTGTTGAATTCACAGACCCCCCTTAGTGTGTTTGTTCTTTTCTAACAACGACGATAAAGGAAAGGTCGCTGTACTATTCATATAAAGACCTACAGGATAAACTCATACATACGCAGCAACAAAAGTTTCGCAGAGTCGTACCAGTCATAGATCCAGCTGATCTGACTGACTCTGTTCCATCACCCGCTACTCTCGATTACCACTGGGGGCATCGAAGTGATGTAAACGGACAAAAATCAGCTGGAGTACATGTGTACTGAGAGTCTCCTCACTGTCCACGGTACCACTTTCCGTGCAATCGATAATGAGACAGAAGCCGCGGCCAAATGTTTTCAGTTTAGTTTGCCCGTTTTCAACGATGTACTGAGAACACTGTTGGTTTATTCATCAGCTTTCCATAGACGAATGCAACCACTGAAGTCGTACCGCCTGTTGGAACGATATATAGCTTCTGAGAAGCTGTTGTCTCCGGTTCCAAACGTAGGAAAGCCCGGTGACTGGCTGTTACACTACAGGCGGAATTAGCCTCTGTTGTCAGTAGCCGACAGGCATTGGACCCAGATGTTGGATATCCTGCATTGTGACCAAGAACACCACTGCACTGTTAATGCGTATTGCTCTGTAAAAAGTTTGGTGGCAATAGGATCCGAACGCCGGTAAAATGATTATAGTGATTTTGGCAAAACTAATGGGCTACTTTATCTTCTCCAGGTTGTGCATTCGGCACAACAGTTATTCTGCTGGCGGCAATTCTTGAGCAGTCGCCACTTGAATGGCAGCGCTGTCATCCATGACATTCGTTCTTGAGTTTGAGAGCCCTGCGAATCGGTTGAAGATGCCGAGGAACTGGGCGATGGCTTCGTATGTCTTGTTAGCCAGTCATCCAATGATAATCGGCTATCTCATCCTAAGGTGTCAAGGATGAAGAGAAGATACACGTCCGAGCAGCTGCTATACATGGCGTCTATCCTCACCAAGTCGCTGTATTACTGATACGTAATCTGTCGCTCAGAGGTCATGCTGAATAACTGATAGTCGCTACTGTCACTGTCCAGAACGCCAGGGCCGTGCTCTGACCCCTCCTCCCGGTGTAGGTTCTTATTTACTGGTTACCTCTTCTAAATTCAACATCCACAGGGTAACAATACAATGATATCCGTTACCTTATCACAGCACTTGAACACTCCAAAATGTCAGAGTTCTTGTCTCCAACTGTTAGAGCCACACTGCTAAATAGCAACATCCGTGTTGTAATTGGAATTGAACTGTATAGAACAACGAACAAATGTATAGGAGTAGCAGAACGTTATCAGGCACAATGAGACAGAAGGTTAATAGTCGAATCGTATGTACAACTTGTACAGGATATTAAAATAGTGAAATGATTGCATTACAAAAGGAGACAAATCATGTCAGTCATGTTCATCACAATCCGTTTCCCACTCCAGACCCATGTTCGCCGGCTGAGATGATAATTTACCTAGTGTGCCGTAGCCTTAGTCACAAGCATCTGATTTTGAGGCCCCGTGCGGGCTTCACGCGGTGAACTCCCTTCAAATCTACTCCGTACTGAAGTACTGAGAAACACGGAGACAGCATTCAGTATCACACGCTGAACATGAACAACTACAGACATGCATACGCTGTATTGCGATCTTGAACGACCGTTTTCAAGGGAACTATGAGTAACACCACTGACAGTCGTGATATTTCCTGAATAGATAGAACTTAACGCTAGACCAGTATCCCGTATATCCGAACTAAGCACAACACGACGAGTGAACGATGACCACATGCTTGTATTAGAACCAAGCGCAGTATTAGAGTGTACAAATTGAACTTCAATAAGTGACATGAAAGTAACTGTTCAATGACATTCATCACATCCGCTACACGTCGAATAGAATTATGGATATCATTTGCAGCCTTCGAAACCTTCGAATGATGCTGGTAATTTCTTGGTTCGATTTGGAATCTAGAACGAATCTACCATTATCTGAAGTCACGCTGAAATTTGGAACGAACTGGCTTGTAGCCTCGAAACGTATCTGATCCACGTGTCGATTATGTACAGATAAATCCTCAACATCTAGAATTCGGTATAAGCACTCACCAAGACTCTTTAGAAGTAAATCGGATGACGGTCACCGTAGAAGATAACTTCAGAAGATTGAATACACTTCAACTTTGACCTCGAAGACCTCCGTTTAAGACGTTTGGCGGTAGTTTCATGTGTAATGGAATGGCAGACTTTGCGATATTACAGCTAGAAGTTATCAACACCTTTTTCAGGATCCTCGAATGTAGTAGACTGAAAAGTGGCTAGAGCACTTGTGAGTGTTTCACCAAAGCTTTCCGCCCTACCACTAAAGCAGGGATGTCGAGCAGGAGTAAACAGATGCCTGCATCTAATGCCACTGAGCCAAGTAGTTAAAAGTTTGGCGATGAAATGGGTACCACTGTCAGTCACTAGCACAAGAGGGATATCTTCTTTGCTGAATTTTCTCCTCGTGCTTACATCGTGAATTCTGCCGTGGGCGTTGTCGTGAATGCCGCTTCCGGCCGCTTCGAATAAGAATCAGTCACTACTAGTGCATAATACTTGTCAAGAAAAGCACCACTATAATCCTCATGAACCCGTTGCCAGACCTCAGTTTACATTGCCCATGGGGTCAATTTAGACGATGAATTGTGGAAGTTGTGATGACAAATGAACAACTTTTAGCCAGGCGACGAATATCAGCGTCATTTCCTGGCCACCAGCACGTTAATATTACCGGATGCTCCGTCTTTTCAACCCCAGGATGTCAGGAATGCAGATCGTCCAGAACAGCTCTACGAAAAGTTGGATGAATAAAAATTCTGTCATCCAAGCACAATAATCCATTCGAAGTGAGTGATAATCCCTCCCGACTCACATAAAATGCACGGAATTTCCGTCTGACTTGTGAAATCCAACCACGTCGTAACGCACTGAGGATGGGTGAAAAGTAACGTTGATTATCGAGAATCAGCTCTGTTCAGCTAATCAGCTGAGGCTGAATCAGAAGGTAGTCCTTACCAGAAGTTCACTCAAATGTGTATGGAATAAGTGACAAGCAGTTCACAGGTTTGAGTTGGTTTGGTGATTTGTGCACTATGGTATAGTCATATGCACTGAGTTCTGTACTCCATCGTTGAACCATGGCTGCTGATGAACTTGCCAATGGCTTGTAAGGACTATGGATGAATTTTAGCGCTTCGTGGTCCGGCATAGTTTTGAATGGTATCCCCAACAAATTCTTATGAAACCGCCATGCCGCCCAGCACACCGCCAGGGCCTCACAATGTGTCTGAGCACGACCCCTTTCTGTAGGACTCAGTCGGTGTGACACACACCCAACTGGTTTGCCGTCGTGCTCAGGCACAGCTCCGAGTCCATCTGGAGAAGCATCAGTGGTCAACGCAGGCATAGTTCTGGGAGAAAACGGACGAAGTATGGTATCACATGACAAAAGGTTTGATAATGAACGTTCACACCGTTCATGAGTTAGAGTCCACGTAAACTGCTTCGCGGAAATCAACCGGAATGAACGTTCAGCAAGGTCAGAGAAATTTGGAATGAAACGGGAGTAGTACTGCGAAGCACCTAACAAAGAACTCAATTCGGATAGGTTTGTGGGTGAAGGTGCATTTAGTGAATCGTTCGCTAACGATTCAAGTTCACACCGAGTTACGCGTGATCTGTTGATACGGTAAATGCCTCTCAATATTCAACGACAGAGGTAATCTATCCTCGAAACGGTAAACGAGAAAGCGCTCGTAATAACTGGATTTAATACGGTACTAATTGAATGAATGTACAAGAAAATTGAGTCACTCACCTCGAATGTGAAAATCCTCAGAAATCAAAGAAAGAAAGTGCCCGCACAACAAATGGACAACCAGGCACCGATCAACAATGGTGGACGATAAAGCGGGTTGAGCTCACTCAAGCAAGTGGTCATTGGTTTGGTCAGAGCAAAACGACTGTTCATGCATCGAGAAACGACGAGAAGCATAAGTTACTCAAGGAAAAATACCGAAAAAAATGTCTAATTTCGGCGTCTAGAAGTTTACAGGGCTCAGACTAAATAGGGGTAAGGAAAACGGTCAAAGTAGATGATGTAAGAACAAGGATGAGTGATGTATTTCATTTGGAGAAGAGAGAAAAGCGTAGGGTCATCTTTCAACATCAAGCAAAGCTCAGCAATATCAAAATAACGCAACGAACCTTGACAAAATCAACACAGTAACTAATGGGTATAGATGTTTGGCATCAGTTTCGAATCCGTTGCCGCCAACTGAGTAACCGAGTCACTCGAAACAGCCCACAGCGTAGGCGCAACTGTTTGGAGTAACAGCAATCTTTTCATCAAAAGTCTGTCGAAATAGTTTCAAAGAACGAGGATAATGTGTTAAATTGTCTGAAGCATGTACGTTGACATCATCCTGATAAACTTTAACACCATCCATACCCTCCACAATAGTATTCATTATCTGCTGAAGGATAGCAAAGGAGTTAGTAAGTCCAAACCACAAAAATCGGTACTGGAAAAGTCCATCAAGTGGATTAATTGTTGTTATCGGCAGTGATGCCTTATCCAAGGAAACTTGTAGATGTGCATTCTTCAAGTCAATCTCGGAGATAACTTTGGATCCCGGTAGTTCGTCCAGTATGTTCTTAGGTTCAGCAATGGTACGTGCATATTGGCTCACGCCTCGATTTCCAGTAAGTCAGTAATCGTCACATATACGCGGAGTTTTCCCGGCAGACTTCAAGGATGTCACAATCGGCTTGGATCAAGAGGATGAATTAACAGGCCGAATGATACACTTTTCTATTAACTCGTTGGGCACCCAAATTAGAGCTTCACGGAGTTCACAATGAATTATAAGACGTTTCAGAAAAACCGAGCAAACAGCTACTTCTAGTTTGACCGGAGGTATCCTCATGCCACCCGTCCCATCCGAGCATTTGAGAAATATGTCTTCCAACTCGTGGAATCCCTCGATGGTATAATCAAGGATACCTGGGTATAAAGCATTTTAAAAACATTTGGCCCTAAAATGGATGGGCAAGGATGAGTAACAACAGGGTTGCAGTCATGTGGCTTGAATTGTTCCTTAAATATCGGAATAGTGACTGTACCCAAAACAGGAATGGAGTGACCAGTTTTACCTCGTATGGTTATAAAACAAGGATGCAGTGTGTAATTTGGATGGAACTGTGACAGACGTCTTTGTGGTGTAATGGATTCTACACTGCCAGTGTCAATAATAAAATCATGTCTGGTACCAAGTGTTGTAAAAATGGTGTAAAACAGATGTCTTGAAGTAGATGAATCAACCGTCAAAGTAAAGGAATCCATCTTATCAAATGTAGCATCAAATTCATTTTGACCAGTTACTATAAATTGGCAATTTCTTTTCGACTTACAGACAATTTGTAAATGACCTCGTTCCCCGCATTTGTGGCATATAGAGCTACGATGAATACGTTAGTATTTGGAATGTTTCTTGACACCTGAGGCAAAATTCCCGAATCTGCTAGTGACATTTGTCGCCTGATGCGAAGAATTTCGAGAAACTGGTCGAGAACCATTTTTATGAGCTGAATTGAACAGCCACAGAGTACTGTGCTCTGTATGTCGCTTTTTCATCGATCCAACCAAGACTGGGACATCACTAGAACTTTTACTCTGGACTGTGTTATCAATGTCTTCACACTGCTTACAGACGACTTTTGCATTTTGATATGTAGGTGTGGAGAGTAGCAGTAGTTTTCTATGTAGGTTCGCAGCATTAATGCCGACCATGATTCGGACACGAAGTTGGACCTCCAATTGATCACTTAAACCACATCGTACTGCCCGAGTTTGGGGCTGGAGAATAAAGTGACGGACTAACTGGTTCGGTTGGCGCTGCATGATATTGAACTTGGCTTGTTCGGTGACCTCAAAATTTACAGGGGTGACATGAACGAGTAGTATTTCCTTTATGCGTTCATATGGAACATCCATCAGCGAATCTGGATAAGATAGATTCTTCAGAAGACAATAGGCCTCTTTTCCTATCCTTGAGAGGAAGGAGTCAGATTTTCTCTTCTAATTTGGGCTGCATGCGGTCCTACACCATAGTTCAAAACGTTCAAAATAATCCTCAATATCACGAGGGGATAAGTGAACGTCAAAAGTTTCGTGAGGCATATAATTCATTGTTATCGAAGACTGTCACGACGCCAATGTGGTATTCTCCGAATAGATGGAAGTTAACGCTGGGCCAGTATCCTCTCTATCCGAATTGAGCACAACACAGCGAATGAGCGATCACCATACTCTTGTATCAGAATTACGCGTCGTATCAGAGTCTACAACCTGAAAACCAAATATTGACTGGAAAGTATATGTGATCAATGACGTTCACTAAAACAGCCCATCGTTATGCTTCATTGATGTGGCGTACTTTTGAGGGGGCACTGTACCAATGCGTCATGTCTTTGATGCGGAAATTTTCGGTTAATTAAGATCGTCCGTTTTTCCCCGTTCAAACCACCTTAGTGTGATTATCGCTATGGAGACGCAGAGAGTTTGCTTAATTTCGATAATCCATTTTGCTGCCCTAAACTTTTCGAAGATTTCATAGAAGGCCAGAGATAAGACAGACGAATGAATTCAGTTGTGTAATCGAGCCGGTTCACATTTGATCCCTGTCCAATCACTTGTTTATAATATCACGTTATCCTGGCGTAGTTACAGTGGCAAGACACTAACAGACTGAGGCCACCGTTTCTGCTGAATTATCATATGGTCCTTGTTAGGAGACAATTTTACTCGTTATAGACGTGCTTTTTCTAAGGCTACTTTGTTGAAAGTGCAAGCTGACCGACGTAAATGCAAAGCTTTCCGTGTATCCAGTGTGCTGATCACATTTACTGTCACTCGGTCGGACGATTGGAGTCTCCCACTAAACGACAATAAATGTG